>JABXWE010042466.1:0-12083 GCA_014611495.1 Limonius californicus | reverse complement strand
ATCCGAGGGACGCGGGTTCAAACCTGGCTGAGGTCGGCGAGATTTTTCTAGCGGGGAAAAATCTGTAAATGCGCCTTCTGTCGGATAAGAAGTAAAGCCGTAGGTCCCGTGCCACTGCGATGTGTGACACGTTAAAAACCACTACTGGAGTTGGAATTACCCCAGATAGGCAAAATTCTTAGTTAGGGTGTACAAGGCCAAATGTGGCCTAAGTGCATAGAGATGCTTGGAAAACCGCGTCCTAGATCTCGCTCTTTCAAAGCAAGCAAGCAACTGTCTATTCCATGCCTTCTAAAGTCCAATTTATATAAAATTTGATGTGATTGGCATAATATGCTACGAATTAGTTCATAATACCGCGTATCTCTTTTAACTTGTAATTTGTCTATTTTCTTAGTAAATAATTGTTCGGCATATATTAAATATATTTGCAAATATTAAAATTCCCTTTGAGATTGAGATATTACTGCCACTCTATCTGATTAGCGATTGTCTGTTGTATATAGCACTACTCAACCATAAATCGCTATTTAATTTTCGTATTGTAACATGGGAATGACTTTATACGGGCCTTTACAACTATATGTTAGGACAACCAGTATTTTTGCATAACTACTATTAAAATAAGTTTCCTTTAAAATTAGATATGTTTTAAAACATTTTACCGTGCCATATTAATTTTCATATGTTTAATAAACACTTCAATGGAAAAGTAAAAATTGTAAATAAATATCTGTAAATGTTCGAGAATCAACTTATTTTACTGCTTTAAAACTAAGTACCTGCAGTGTAAACAATATTCCAAATACTTTAAAATCTCTACAGGGGATTTCCATAACTGTTATGTTTTTCACGAGGAAAACTATGGCTTAAATACGAAAGGAATTGTCTAATTTATTCAAGATATTAATATGGCAAAATTACAATCGCAAAAAAATTACACGCAAAGATATGAAAAAATTGTGTAGAGTATGGATGCTGATAAAATTACCGGCCACTCCGACGACTAGCTTCTTAAACAGCGGAATTCTTGTAATAATATGAAACCAACCTAACAGTTCGCTTTTGTGTAATATTCACCAGTAGAAACAAGCTTATACAGTGTGTCCCAAAATGTACCAGCAATATTTCAAAGATGAATTCCAGAACTTATTTAGAGTCGAAAAGTGCATCTAAACATACGTCCTTAACGTAACCGTTAACGAGTTATTGTCAATTTCATAATTTATATGGTTAAAATTGTAGGTCAACGGATTTCTGAAATACTGACCCAGTTACCACGATCGCGTCTTTTGTTTGGTAATATTTCCACATCGTTTTTAACAAATTATTGTTTGTAACTTGTCAGTTCATTACTGTGATACTGAAGTTATTGGCTTCTTCTTTGTATCGTTATTCTCATCGTAATTCAAAACTGATTCAATGACAATGTTATTTTCAAATGAGAATATGCAGATATTCATTATGTTTACGGGTTGTGTGATGGAAATGCTTTAGCAGCACAACAAGCATATCACAGAAGATATCCCAATAGAAGACTGCCTAGGCGTGCCGTTTTCTTTAATTCATATGGTCAACTGAGGGAACATGGCACTTTCAATGCAAGACATACAGTGGGTCAATGAGTTGTCCGTAGACACATAAACAATGCATACGCCGTCGCTGCTCGTTTTGCTAACCAACTAAATTTCATTAACGAATTCTGATTTAAAAAAAATAACTAAATCTTGCTATTAAAGTAGTTTGTATTATGTTCTTAAAGGATAGTAGTTCGTAATACTCTGAAACATTTTCACTAAATTTGTTCAAATGTCATACACGTAGATAGATTTTAATCAATTTTTCACACCCTGTGTTTTGTTTTAGTGGATCAATGGACAACTTCTTTATTTTAAATAGAACATCCTATATATTATTACATTTTTGAATGTCTTATTTTTTATCAATCGCTAATGGTTTCGGTAATAATTAACTTTGTCTTAAATTTTGAAAAAATGGCGGGCTGTCTTAAACTGTTAGTATCTAAAGAACAGCATATAATTTTTGAAAATTATTTTACAGTTTACACGTACTATTTAGATTTTAAATATTTTGTACAGGATTTTCCTAATTTACAATAACATTCAATAAAATTCAACTCCTCATATCTCATTTTTTAATGGAGCACCCTGTACATTTTTATATTTTCGAGCTTGTCGTTCAGTGACCATTAAACATATATGTGGTGTTATATAACTTTCGTATTTCGTTTTGAAAATATTTAGAAATTATTAAGAAGCTAATATAGAAAAGAAAATTTTGCTTTGCTTTAAAAATATATATTAATGAATACACGATTTTATAAAAACTGAATTATTTATTGACATTTTAAACTAGAAATATTTGTACGTTTTACCGCGCTTTTTAGAACAAAAACCAAAAAGCAGCGAAACATCAGGTTTTCGCTAAAAGAACTGCTAACTGTCAACAAACTACATACGTTTTAAAGTTTTATATGACTTGCGCTTTCCATTTTGAAATAGCAGTTATATGCAAATAACCAAATACAAGGTACATTAAGATCAAATTTTTTTATTGAACAGTTACAGTAACAATAATAATAAACAATAGCGTTTCTGAACACTGCTGACAACCGTTTGAAATAGACAGTGAAGTAAGACAGGGTACAGCTTCACAGCACTATTCATTAATGTGTGTATATTATAAGCAAAGATCCGTTAAGAACTACATTTAAAATTATACTAAGTGCTCTATATGTCTAAAAGCATGTTGAATTCGCATTCACATATGTTCCCTCGTCGCAGGGGGTGTTCTGTAAACGTTATCTTTTAGAAACCCCCACAGAAAGAAGTCTAATTTGGTCAGGCCGAGGGACCTTGCTGGCCAAGCCACTGGACCTCTTCTCCCAATCCATTTATTGGGAAATTCAGCGTTTAGAACGTTTCTAACGTCCATATTATAGTGTGATGAGGCCCCATCATGTTGCAGCCATAAGTTCTGTATTCCAAAAAAAACGGAAAGAGATGGACCTAAAAGTAAAAAAATATATTGGCTTATTGATAGAGGATCCCCCTTGTCTCTAGAGAACAAAGTTTTAATATACAAAACAATCATCAAACCGATATGGACATATGGAATAGAATTATGGGGTTGTTCCTGTAAATCCAACATCAATATTATCCAAAGATTTCAGTCGAAATTGTTAAGAATTATTACTGATGCTCCTTGGTACGTAAGAAACCAGACTCTACACACCGATCTTAAGATTCCGTTTGTTAGCGAAGTCATAACTGAAAGATATTTAAAGCATCAAGGAAGACTAACAGCACATCCGAATGAACTGCTACAACCGCTAACACAAGAACCTCAACATAGGCGTTTTAAACGAAAATGGCCTCAAGATTTAGCAACAGCCTTCTGATATATTGTAAACAGAAGCAACTGCGGTAGATTCAATCGAAGCTCCCGCATCAAGCCTTCACTATATTATTATTTATATGTAATATTGCCATACCATTAGCTCATAGAATTTTATGATGTATTCTGATTGCTAATAAAATAAGGGAAAAAAAAGTTCTGTATAATGTTTAAGGGGATATTTTCTATTAAATCCCAAAAACTGTTTTCTAAAAATTGTAAATACATTTGACCATTTAGGTGTCCTTCAAAAAAGTGTGAACCAACGACATCTTCACCTACAATTCCTCCCCAAACATTTAAGGACCGTCGACGTTGATTATCCACTTATCTTACAAAAGACGGATTTTCCGTTGAATAATAGTGGAAGCTATGACGATTCACATTCCCATGTTTACGAAAATTTGCTTCGTCGAAGAAAAGGACGTAATTAAAGAATTAGCTTGAGCATTTATTTGTTGATGGGCCCATTCGCGAAACATTATCCGAACTTGAAAGCCATGATCAAGCAGTTCTTAACGAAATTGAATGTGGTAGTGATGGTACTTGTACTTTTTCAATACTTGACTACTATGTACTTAACACTGCATGTAGTTAGAAATGTCGTAATCGTTTGAAAGCCAACATACTGGGATGTCTTCCGTTTCGGAAACGTCCAGCCTAAACTATGGAAGCTAATAAACAGTTTCTTTGGTACTCCTCAAATATAAATACCATATCAACCATATCATCTTTCAAAAAATACATATTACACGCACTTGAATTACTGAATTTCCAACCGTACAGCCAATAACACAACAAAAATGCTAGTTTGTCGACAGTTGACAATTGTTTTAACCAAACCCTGATGATTCGTTGCGTTTTTTGTTTAATTTCGTGTTTGTACTAAAAAGCGCGGTAACACGTATACATATTTGTACCTTGAAATGTCAGTAAAT
This sequence comes from Limonius californicus, assembly GCA_014611495.1. Lineage (NCBI taxonomy): Eukaryota > Metazoa > Arthropoda > Insecta > Coleoptera > Elateridae > Limonius > Limonius californicus. The sequence goes on along the minus strand of JABXWE010042466.1, from coordinate 7,728 downwards.
ATCTCAACTTTTATAAAATCACATATTTTTGAAAATAAATACTATTACTTCTTACTACCTATTTTTTTATAAGCTTTTTAATAATTTCTGAATATTTTCAAAACGAAAAACATAAGTCATATAAACTGCACATACTTTTAAAGGAACGACAAGCCCGAAAATGTAAAAATATACAGAGCGTTCCATTGAAAAAAATGAGATTCTAGGAGTTGAACTTTATTGAATGTGGTTTTAAATTAGAAACATCATGTATAAAACAGTTAAATTCTAAACAGTGCGACACTTATCTGAAACTATGTTCGCATAAACTGCAAAATTATTTTCAAAAATTGTATGCCGTTCTTTAGATACTAACTGTTAAAGTTAGATCGTCATTTTTTCAAAATTTAAGAGAAAGTTAATTATTACTAAGACCATTAGCAGCAGACACCTAAAATCCTATATCTTTGTAAAGATAAAAAACAAGAAATCCAAAATGTAACCATATACAGAATATTCTGTTTAAAATAAAGTTGTCCATTGTTACACTAAAACAAAACAGCCTGTATAGTCAGCAATAATTCTAGGTTAGGCACACTAACCAAACAAACAACTTTCATATTTAGATTTTTCTCCAAGCTGCTATAATAAAGACATTAGAAAACAAAATCGCACTATTATGCCACCCTGTATATTAGTATGTCAAAGTCATGTCGACTGAAAGTAATTACAATAATGCAATATATTATTAATACAGTATCTGCAACTTTTTCCTATTTACTTTCAAAGAAGTTTTAAAGATTTCCCGTTTTTAGTGCACAATTAGCGAAATCATTTGAAGAAGCTTAATTTCTTAGTATATATGTAGGTCAGTGAAAATTTCACAATTATGGAAAATATGCTTAGATCCATTAAAATGTCAGAAGATGTATATTCATACACAATATGGATAGTTTAATTATCGTGTTCAAAAATTAAAGATGCTGCTTTTAACCCAAAATGTTCGGGAAGTACACTAGTTCATTAATTAATTTCACACCAACATAACCGTTTCATACATTAGTGAAAAGTATATCCTTACCGCTTTTTCCTAGTAACCCTGCACTCGGTATTTAAAACTCACTCTCAACTAGAAAACAAATCGCGTTTATTCTAATTTGCACATACAGGGTGTTTAAAAAATACGTTCGCATATTTTACCTACTTATAGATCTCATCAATGCAAACAAAAAAGTCGTAATAGACATGGGTTCGAAAATCAACCGTTTTCAAGATACAGTCAAATTATTTACGCAGAGTAGGAGTGCAGAATCGTATTTACCACATCTGCTATGGAAGTGGATAAAACACCATTTGTTTGAGTTTTTGTAAGTGTCAATATTATTATTGTTGTTGTTGGAATATGTATACTACCGCGGAAATGGCAGATATACATTTCATGTATGGTAAGGCCAATGGTAATTCTTATGAGGCACGTCTTTTGTATGTCGTATTTTTTACAAATTTGCATAAACGTTTATCCGAAGTAGTGGCATTTAAATCAAGAAAGAGTGCTTGTGGTCGGCGTAGATCAGTTTCTACTCCTGAAGCGGAACTTAATATTTTAAGGAGGATTGAAGAAAATCCAGGTACCAGTACTAGAAGACTTTCTGCCGACACAAATATTAATGCTTCCCTGATTTGAAGAATGTTACGTGAGAAGCAATTGTACCCATACCATATTCAAAGGGTGCAAGCTGTTATTGTATTTCATTATACTGCACGTCTTGTGTTTTGCCGATGGACACTGACAAGAATTGCGGAAAACGCTAACTTTGTTAGTGAAGTCTTATTTACTGACGAAGCTAGTTTCACACGAAATGGCATTTTTAATTTCCACTACAGCCATGTTTGGTCAGCTGAAAACCCTCATGCTATTACTGAATCGAATCAGCAACAACGATTTTCAATTAACGTTTGTTTTGGTGTTTTTGGAGACCATATGATAGGACCTTTTTTCTTGGACCGTTGGACTAGCCAATTGTATCTTAACTTTTTGCGTAATGCCTTGCCACTATTGTTAGAAGATGTACCCCTCATTCGTAGAAAAAATATGTGCTTGAAATTTACAACGGCAGGTGGATAGGGCGGGGGGATCGAGTTGTATGATCACCTAGATCTCCTGACCTTAATCCGCTCGACTTCTGTATATGGGGGTGTTTAAAGTCGTTAGTTACTTCAAGCCCTGTGAATAATTTAAACAAATTGCGAGAACGCATAGAACATGCCTGCCAGACTGTTCGTATGAATCCGGGAATCTTTGAAAGATTGCGGCGTTCATTTTTACGGACATGCCAAGGATGTGTACAAATGGAAAGAGGACATGTAGATCATCTACTTTAATTATTTGTAATTAAAATGTTTTATTTACACGACTATTTGTTTTAATTGGTGGGGAACCTATTGAAATAACAAGCAATATTTATTTTCTTAAAAAACTCCATCTAGAAAACGGTTTATTTTCGAACCCATGTTTATTACGACTTTTTTGTTTGTATTGATGAGATCTACAAGTGGGTAAAATAGCTGAACATATTTTTACACCCAGTAACAGATTAATATATTTTACACGGGTTTTTATTGACAACCAAGCAAATCTTACTTCAAAGTAAAGATGAATCTTTAATTTTGTTGTAACTCTAATTACGATTTTAGCAGTTCCGTAAATCAAAATTGAAAAGACAATTGGCTTCAAAACTTCTTCAATTAGTTATCGTTCAATATTATTCCAAACTAGCCACTTCACTTCATTTCATATGAAATGCACCACCCATTAAAAATAAAGCTACGGGTTTGAAACTTTGCTAAAATAATGTTTCATTATTGCGTATGAAATGATCAGGTTTTCATAAAAAAAGTTTAACAATTATAAGAAAACAATAACAACAATGAAAACAAAATTAATAATGTGTTACATCGCCATGTACAGCAATGCAAGCATTTACTCCTCGCGGCATGCTTTTTAACAAGTGGTCTATGTTCTCCTGGGGTATCTCGTTCCATATAACCTCCAGTTGGTGTCTCAGCTCGCCTAAGTTGTTAGGAGCTCTTGGCAATAGCCTTAGTCGCCGGCCCGTCATGTTCCAAAGATGTTCGATCGGCGATAAGTCCGGTGATCGTGCCAGGGCAACATTTGCAATTGTGCTTGTTGGAGGTACGTTCTGGTAATGTCTGCAGTGTGTCGACGTGCGTTATCCTGTTGGAAAATACCGTTTGACAACGTCTGCGTGAATGGTACTAACACCGGTTCCAGAACATTATGAATATAGCGATGAGCATTTAAAGTGCTAGGGACGAACACAAGAGGTGATCTTCTACCGAAACAAATCGCATCCCAAACTATAACTCCAGGTGTTAAAGCTGTATGGCGTCTTTCAACAAACTCTAGATCTCGTCTTTCTCCTCAATATCGACGTACCTTCCTACGGCCGTCATTTGCCCACAAACAACAACAAATTGATGAGAGACAGTAGACGAACACCACGGCCACTTGATTTTTTTAATGGAAATAGTGATCATTTCATATGCAATAATAACACATTATTTTAGCAAAGTTTCAAAACACGTAGCTTTATTTTTAATGGGTGGTTCATTTCATATGAAACTGAGCATATATTGTGCAGAACACGTATGCTGTATACTACAAATTGTAATAAATTCCACTGGGAAAAATGGTCAAGCCCATTTGTCGTTTGAATAAAATGTAGCATTCTAATTTAAACGACCATAAAATATAAACGATATAAAATGGGATAATACATTAGTGAACACACATCTATGATTAGGAATTTTACATTAAAGTCAGCAAGCATATTTTTCCATACATGTAACAGATATCATAATAGGAATCGTATTTACAATGCCAAGAAACATCATTATTATAACAAAAAGATTAACAGAACTAAGTTGTTCAACATTTTTTTCTTCGCTTATTAAATGAATATTACATATCTCTTTTTAAAACACATAACCCACTAATGACGAGGTCGTATGCATCTTTATATTTTCTCCTAATTGCTTTCTGAAGTAGATCCGTTTTCGAAACAGTAAAGACGTCTAAATCTCGATTTAAATATAATACATCATAATTATATACCAGAATTTATACTGCAATTGTGTTGCTAATTAGTCAAATTAACACCTATACTGTTGCAATTACGTTCTACCGACTCTATAACTATATTTTATGTGATTCATGCATGAACATGCACATTATTTCTGACAGAGTAAGATTATTAAATTCCCATCAACATATTAAAAATAGTACAATCAGGAAATGAATGATTAATTAATAATGTACAGACTGTTACATTACTGCATTACACAATTGTACATTTTATATTCAATAACACAAAAAAGCAATATTGGTATGTATTGCGTGTATAGGTCTGCATCACTCTATGTACGAAAAACGCACACCTGAAAAGTTTGATTAAAACCTGCATGTTAAGTGCGTGTACCTACATTTGCGTGTTGATGGAGGAGCCCTAAAAAAACTAATCAAGTTGTCATATAATTAGCATTCATGCATAATCACGCGGTAATATCTAAGAGGTAAAGTTTTCCTGTTAAATCTATATTTTCTAAAATGTTTGACCTTGGATTCCGGGAAAGTCGATTCGCTTTGAAAATATCCGATGTGTAAAAGCTGTTTTAAAAATAACCGAACGCACTCAATTGGCAGGAAGTAAATAATAATTTAGAAAGTATATTGTTTAAGATTCCATAATGTTGCTGGTCAATATATTCGTCCTACTAAACACTGTCAAATAAACTTCTATTTCTCCTTACACTATTGCGTATACCCTAATTTCAAAGTTTTTTTCTTATCCAATTGGATCATACGGCTTTAAAACGAAGCTTAATATTTTTGAATTATATTTCACATCATGTTAATCTATTTTAATTATGCTTCTAACTACTACAAAAGCATTACATAATTTACTTTAAACAATTTTCATAAATATCTACGCATGAATATTTTAAAGTAAATTTATTTCATGTTTGTGTAATAACAAACTTAATTTTCATTGAGATAATAAATAACAGTGTTTGTACTACCCTAGCTAATTTGGGGAGCTTATAATTTTTCGCTACTTTATTTCTTGTAAATCCTTATTTACATCACAGGGTGTTTTAGTGTAAAAATATGTTCATTTAGTTAATTGTGTATTCATATATTCAGTACAAACCTTATTAAAGTCCATATACAAACCGGGAAATATCAACACTTTAAAACAATAATTTCATCAGCGAGCGCTACCTTCCCCCAATAAAAGTTTCTTTATAAAAACACCATATTCATTCCGGTGGTAAAAAGTCTAATTTTGAATGGAAAACATATTACTTTTAGGAATGCCAATTATTTTGTTACGCAATAACTACATAAAAATATACGAAAGTTGTGGTTGCTACTCGAAAACAATAAACTAAATATGACCATGAATGATTCAATTAGGGGGTGAGGGGTTATTAAAGTGTTTCAAAATAAGTTAAAATTAGCGTCTTCTATTGTCTTAATTTAATAAAAGTTTTTCGTATTTGCCTTGTTCCCTGACTAAACTACCACCATTTATGAATTATACTATACACAATCTCAATGGCAAGATTTATCTAATTTACTTAATATCAAAACAATTCTAATATTCAGAGCAAATTTATTTTGTAGTATACTACACTCACTGTTTTTTTACATTGGCGGCAGTTCAATTTCTAGTGTTCAGACAGATGGCCCTAAGACCCAATACTAACAGGTTAACGAACATAATGGTTTCGATGTAACATTTAAGTTACCTACATTTAATTTTGGAGTACCCCGTCGTTTTAGAATCTCATTAAGTTTTATTTAAAGTAACAACCTGTTTACGTAAATATGTAAATAAATCCTAATCGAGACATAACTGGAAAACACTGCGAAAATAAATCAGACCATTCTCCCTAGGGAATATTTACCGAAAATACTGTAAAAGATTTATTCGGGTTCTCGTACCATAAAAAAGGGCAGGTATCTACCAAATGTTAAATTATAAACAGGCAAACAACTAATGTTTAATATACAGGCTCGCTGATAAAGATGGAACCAACGCTCTCTTGCTAAAATGATTTGAGATATAGATTTGAAAATTGCAAGAATACAATATGAAATTATTTCACATATTTTAGAGTAAAAATAATTAGCTTAAGCGCGACCGCCATCTTGAATGCTTTAAATAGCAACATGGTCTATGTAATGCCTATCACTAGAAAGCTTATTTTTTTTTTCTCTTTCTAACCATCTCAAACATGTACGGGCCGACATGAGAAAATAATGCAGAAAAAATATGAAAAGGTTTTTCGTATTAGCCGACTAATTTGTTGTACTTTAAATCTAGGAAACTCAACATTGAAAAAACGTCAGAAATAAACAAAAAACAATCAGTAAAATAAAATTATACGCAGAACTTTTTTTTTAAATTCAATAACAATAATAACAAGATTTAACTGTCCACACCATGAACTGAAATAATTGCTTAAGAAAGAAGTTGTTCAAACTGTCTCCCGTTTACTTCTTGGCATTAATGAATTCGATGTCTGAAATTGTCTAAAAGATTATGTAAGCAATTGTCAGGAGCCCAAAGTCCAAAGGGGACAAATCTGGAGATCAAGCGGGCCGTTTCACAGTTCTTCTTCTCCCAATCCACTGTCGAGGAAAAATTTCGTTTAAGTAATTACGTACCGCAAGTCGATAGCGGGGAGGCGCACCATCCTGTTGAAACCAGATGTTTTCGTCGACTGCATTTGGGTTCACGGGATTTGGAAAAAGTTCAATAATTCGAGGAATAACCTTTTCTTGAAGTAGTTGAAGATACTTCGCGGAAGTAAGGTTCCCTTCAAGAAAAATGGGTTCAACAATACCCTAACCGAGGATACCTGTCCATAGGTTGATTTTCTGAGGTTGCTGGGCATAAACTTCTTCCATCCAATGTGGGGTAGCATCACACCAGTACCTACAGTTGTGTCTGTTGTCAAAGCCATGCAAATAAAACATGCTGTACTACACCTAGGGAATTATCTACACTTGCGGTAGATCTTGGTTTGCGAGGTATATGAGGATCTTTTACGCTAGCTACTACTATCTTTTAAAAGTTTTATTTGCTGTTGGTTTGCTAATCGGATTTCGACCTGGATGTGCGCCATTAAATAATTGACAGTCCATATTTCAGAAAATCAAAGTTTTTTCGCCACTTATTACAGCAACTGTAAGAAAACTAACCATAGTATATGATTTTACTGTCACCTAAAGTACTAATCCCTTAATAAGTGTTTTTTTATTTATTTCTGACGTTCTGTCAGTGATGTGGTTCGTAGATTTAAAGTACAATAAATTAGACGGATTAGCATACGGAAAACTTTTTCCTGATTTTTCTGCATTATTTCCTGATGTAAACCCACACATGTTTAAAATGGTTAGAAAAAGAAAAAATAAGCTTTCTAAGTATGTATCACATAGCCCACACTACTATTTAAAAAAGTCAAAATCGCGGCCGCTCTCATAAAATAAAAATTTATGTTTACTCTAAAATATGCGAAATAATTTCAGATTCTAATCTTTCAATTTTCAAATGTATATCTAAAGCGATTTTAGAATGGAATCTTTGGTTCCATGTTTAACAGCGACCCTGTACACGTAAATTATATTTTACATTTATTTAGATTACGTTTCTACTTATT
>JABXWE010042464.1:0-20032 GCA_014611495.1 Limonius californicus | reverse complement strand
CAATGCTCCATATGTACGTTTTAATAAATTGTTTCTTTGTGTTTATCGATATGCCATTAGACGTCAATCAACTGGTGTAAAGTCTTCATTTTGTATGTATGGAACTTGCGTATATCGGCGGCATCACATATCGCAGCTACATGTGAAGTTGATTGCTGAGAATGTACTACCATTTCACCGACTATCTGAATTTGTTTGTATTCTGAAATTGCGGGTCGGACAGGGTTTTTCCTGTTTTGCACACTTCCAGTGTTAATAAATTTTTGCACAAGTTCTCTCAAATACGTCCTCGAAATAGGACGGTCGGGAAAACGTTCATTAAATATTCTTTCGGCTTCGTGAAAGTTTCGATTAACTTGAGCAAAAATAAAAACTGCTTCAGTTTTTTCTTGCAAAGTTCGAACATTCGCTAAAATTATTGTTAGTATTACCAGTTTTAACACTCAATAAGCAAACTAGAGTAAACACAATAACTGAATTAAAGTGACAACTGAAAGACTAATTATTTCAATTGTTTTCCTGCTGTTGTTTCCCCTCCTACATTTTTTTAGCGTTTTGCTTAATATCAGAAACAGATAATTTGGAAGTCTGTCATTTGTTTCAGAATCTATAAACTTTTCCCAAAATATAGAATTATACTTTACCCAAAGAGCCCTTTCAATTTAATGTTAAAAGTTATTAGATTTAAATATCTACTAAAAAGTAGTATTTAGCCTCCAAAAGCGTTTCATTTATGAAAATGCCTCGACATAACGAATGTCGCTGCATTTTCGTAAACACAAAACAAACATTAAAAATACAATTTCTATAACACCAAAGTATTTAATTGACTTAGCATTGTTCTTTACTGTAGCTCACAAGCACTACCCATTGTTTTTGCGATCATGGCTACCTGATAATTGCATGTCGTAACGACAACCCAAAACCTGGGACAAGCATTTTAAAGCAAACGGTAGCCTCTACGCGTATGAACTAAGAGTACCTTATTTTTGTATTTTTAAATTCTCTTTCAGAAAGTAACATAAAATTTTAAAACTTTCTACTAATAACAAAGTTAGAGCTAAAATAAAATTTCAGTGGTAGGTTAAGTGCCTCTTGCGATCAAGTCTGGTTAATGAAAATAATTCTGTCACTGTACCACATAATGATACGTATGTGTACCAAATTTCAAAGAAATACCTTTACATTTGTGGAAATTTCAATAAAAAGAAAAAAATAAAAAATTGAACTTTAAGGCCCTATAACTTCTTAAGGAAAGACTTTCTGCTTAAGGTATATTAGGTTTTATCGGTTTATTGTAACCTAAAGAATCTATGACTAAATGCTGGCCCATTCTTTCTGAGACACCCTGTATATGACGATATTTGAATCAAATTTAATTTATAAGAGATTCAATTGCAGTTTGGACCTATTCGCATTTTAAATAATTTATTTATAGCTCTAAAAGTACTACCAGAAGCAAAATTTTCGCATAGAGTCTAATGTACCCAATTTGTTGTGCTTATGTCATCAATAAACCGTTAAAGCATCAATAGAGTGCACCATCTGTTGTTGAAAAGCTTTACACAAACTATAAAAATAAACCTAAACACTCCCTTGGGTTTTCATCTTAAAAGCATTGCAGTGTTGTTATACAAACATTTACTCACATCAACATACTTTTCCATAACGTTTTAAATTTCCAGACTGTATTTGCGAATTTGCTTAACATCTGCAACTTTTTTGATACAAACTAAACTTTTATACGTTGAAGTCATTTTGCATAAAAATATTAATTAAGCGGGAGCGCTGCTCGATTTTAAAGTTGCAGTAAAGTTCACAGGTTTATACCACTTCTTTCCTTCTTTGCTTGATCACGTTAACTCTCACACTGTTAACTCGGTGACAAGGGTTTATCTAGAAGGAAGTTATTAAGGAAGTTACAAAAAGTTTTACGTGAAGCTTTGAAAATTTATTTTTTAGAGCTTTCGTAATTGAAAAAGAGGAGTTCATGAGACAGTTCAGGTCGTTCCAGAAAAGTTAAATACAAATTATCTCGGACTAACTTGCGGTAAGAGGCCATTTAGGAAATGTTGTTTGAGAATAAAGAACCACGGAAAAGTTATCAATTAGTTAAAATTAAAATTTTGTTATTAATGTTAAAAGTAACGCTTGCAACGTTTACGATACGAGTTGAAAGGGTTCTTGAAAATGCAGCATAAATCTCTTAAAAACAAACTAGCTTAAAAATTCTTTTGAAGGTAGCAAAAACCTTAAAAGCTCATTTATAACCGTGTATTTTTAAAATTAAATTGCCAGTCTGCAAGATTAATTTTGACATGCCTAACCCTTACTTTATGCTAAGCACGCAATCTATTTCAGGTATTCGCCTTTGAATTGCCTCGCGTTTCGCCTAAACAAATCTTTTGGATAGTTTACTGCAAGATACAAGATGCCTTCTCTTCAATACTGCGATTCTTTTTTCGCAATTTGTGCTTAGAAGTAGGAACGATTGTACAATAGCTCCAAAGAATAATGTAGAAAATCAATAACACGTTTACATAAAATCGTTTGCTTATAGAGGACTTTATTATAAATAATATAGTATTGCAAGGCCTTATAATATTTCACTAAAATAAGGAAAAATAAATAAAACTAATTCAATAGTTAGCAAAAATACACCGCAAAAATTAAATTAAGTGTTCAAATTAAAGTGTACGTTTACAACTCGGTAGTCTTTCAGATAAAAGTCCTTCCTGCAGGTTGTCACAGAGGATCTGTGTAGTATAATGGACTTCCTGCTGAATTTTCTCCTTGAATGAAGTCCTATACATTTTTGTAGCGACTTCTGTAGGGTTTGTTTTTCAAAATATTATCACGAAACGGGTTTGTGCACGCTTACTAATGACTTGTGTCTTTAACCTATAATTAAAATAATGTATGCCAGAAATGTATTTACATTAATAGATTTACAGAACAACTTACAAGTTCACCAATATATGAAGAACTGTAACTAGGCGGCGCTAGAGTCATCGTAATCAATGCGCTCTAGGAGATTGCAACTAACACCTTAAATACCCCGGTTTGACTAACGCTTATATACTACCTCTGAGCAAGAGCTACGTGTCGCTGTTATGAGTAAGGTTTAAGATAGAAAACGGACTATAAACTCCTGGGAATTACGCCAGTAACAAAAGTATGACTTCTTTTCGGTTTCTTCGAAACGCATGGTAAAGAATTACGAGCTGTATGGGTAAATTCTTTAGTTCTCTCCGTAAGTACTATTATCTATTTTGGGTTTCCTCAATTTATGCTACTATCCTACTTTATCACTACAGGAAACAATGCAGCAAAAGTAAATTGGTAAATGAGCAGGCTGTTCCGTAACTTGTTGCCTTCTACAACCCCTAACGAAGATTACTGTTTCTATAAAACAAACATTTTTCAGACGTACAGTTTAGGTAAGTAGCGTCACTTTTGAATAGTGATTAAAAATAAATATCATTATCTTAAGGGTGTATTCCTATCAGGAAAATTGAGGTAAAAGTTTATATTAACATAGATCGGTAAATCTTTTACGAACAAGCTGATATGCATGTCGAATTTTCTATAGTCTTTCAAAATCATGTAGGAGCAACGTGAATTTACCAAAAAGCATTTCTTAATCGATGATTATCAGACCGTTTTGTATTTCTGCGAGTGGATCGTGCTCTAAGAAGAACAGATAAATAGTAAAAAGTAAACATGATATCAATCACTTTAATTACTACAGCGTATGGCGTTTCTCAGTATAGGATGGTACTGTACGTCCGAGACATCCTAGAATTGTTCCAGGGGAAGAACAGCTGTTATTGGAGAAGACTCCCACTCACATTGCTAATAAAAAAAAATCGTCCCATCAATGGTCGCATGAATTTTACATCACCAATTGCTACACCCTTACTAAATTCGAATTCTGACAATGAAGGATTTCCATGTTCATGAACGTACTGATGCCCCCAATTTTCGACAACAAATATTGTGTAAAATTGCGGCTAGTTCCATCCGAAATGAAAATTTTAATCTCTGTAATAACCACAAACGGGCATATAAAAATTCCCATTTGTTGGTGTAAGCAAATATTAACAGCAGATATGCTTGAATGTTTGGAGAGCAATTGTTGGCAATTTTTAAATAGGATCTTTTTTGCCTAATGTTAAAATGGGCACAATTATGCCAATTTTTTTAAAACCTAATTTCCGCTTCTGCTTGAGGACTATCATGTGATATAAAATATAATGCCCTGTTTACACACGATGGTGTATCCCCGCATTTAAGACATATTGCCATATTTCCAGAGGATTTATTTGATTTGCTACAGAGTTACTTGCGGGTATGTAACACAGAATTTTCGGACACTCGAATCCACCCTGAGAACCAGGGTGTACAGGGCATAGAAAGTACATCATGGTATTGCACGCAGGTGTCTTTTGCATATAGTAGTAAGATGGAGCAAATTAGATATGTAGCGGTACCTATACTGACACTCGAGCAACCCTCAAGGCAATCTACGCACCCAGAACAAGGAATTCCCTGGAAGAACTTGCTGAGCTAAAGTAAGTTGATATAGATTTCGGGAAACTGTAGGGTCTCAGACAAGTAGGAAACAGATGAGATTGTCAAGCAACTTTTTAGGTATAACGAGGCAGTAGATCATCCTGAGGATACACGTGAGATTAAAGGCAGAATGAAGACGAAACAGCGAATGAGGACAGGCTACACTATTTATAGCCGGTATCGATAAATCCAAGTCGATTTGGCTGCTATGGAAAAGCCGGCGGACCTTGAACCTTATGCCTATAGTCTTTACAGGGCACTGTAAAGTTAGACACATAACATTAATAGGTTTCTAGGACGACTGAACCTTCTGCACAGGAGGGTTTGGCACTGAAGGATTAAGAATGGACGGATGTCCTGAAATTCATCAAGAGGTCAGGATAATTCAGCGAAGGTGGAAAGATAGAGGAGAGGAGTATTATGGTCTACGGGGAAGCTAGAGGTTAGTAAGCAGGTCCAAAATATAGGCCTTCTTTCTGGCCATCGTATACTCTCCTCGCAATCTACTAGTTACTATTACCCACATGACTAATGTTAACCTTGACTGTCCACAACGTGATCATTTCTTAACCAGGAAAGATGACCCACCTGAGGTAACTTAAAGGCGTCCTTTGTGCATCCGTAGTTGTTATCGAAACTATAATGTCCGTTACGTTCAACCTAAAGTTGAGAGAAAGTTATTCTAAATAGATTACTTTCTTCTTCTTCTCAATCAACAAATTGGTTTGTCGTAGCGTTCCACTCTTTTCTATTCATGACTAATATCTTCAGTTCCCTGTAGATATGACATTCCGTGTCCTTGAGTATTTGTGCCATATAGTTAACTTTGTGCAACAAAAAAGGTTGACTTTTCATTAACATTCTAGTACACCTTACAGCTGCATATCTTTAAAGCGACCTGTAGTGGTTAGTTTTCGGTTACATGCTATATAACAGGTTTTAAAAGTTAACAAAAAGATACCTGTACATCCTTGTTAAAATACAACGAGTATAATTGACAACAGTTGCACATACTGTTGTGAACATCCAAGTATATTGTACAATGTACATATACATATTATGGCCTGTAATTAGTAGGAAAATTTTTACAACTTGTACCTAAATATAATATTATGTTTAGTACTCATTTTTCAATTACTTCCAGACAGAAATGAGTAACAAATATAGCACCAGAATCAGAAATATTGTTCGTTAGCCCATAAATACAATAAATTATGTTACGTACTTATGCTTATTTAAGCTATCGTCCAAGATAATGTTTTGCATTGCTTTGCCATATTAGAATCCCGGGTAGCCCAGTGGTAAGAGGGCTAGGCTCGCAATGCGAACCTTGGGATGGGCAGAAATTTTCTGTAATTCCTAAGGTCGGTATCGAGCTCGGTAACCATTCGACGTTGGGGTACTATAACCGGCGCGGCGCTTTTCCTAACTACTGGCTGACCAAGAGAAGTAACAAGGCCACACACAACATCATTCATACAATTAACGTAAATAGTGAATATCTAGATAGTGAATGTAGTTGAGGAAAGCGGGAGGAGCGTGATGCAAGTCCAAAGGGGACCCATCACCTTCAATTAATCCCGAATGTATGAATGGCAACCTCGACACCGAAAGATAAAAGAGGAATTGATAAATAAGAGGAAGTTTAGCCATATTCCTTGGTTAACCTTTGGATAACTCTACGCAGTTATATTCCACACTAGCGATTAGTAAATTACCACCTTTTTAGTTACAATACTGGCATGGCTTTTATTTGCGTTGATATTCCGTTGGCTAAATTAAAGAATGAAGTTCTTCGGAATTATTTTGAAAGGTACACGAAACAGAATATTCCAGACGAATCAACATTAAGCAAACATTATGTTTCCCACTTATATGTAGCAGTATTACACAAACTAGGAGCAACAGTAGAGGTTCACAGTATTTGGGTGTCTTTGGATGAAACAACCGATGCAAACAAAGACGCTTAGTAAATTTTGTGTTTGGTATATTAGGGGTGAACCAAGAAAACAATAAACTATATCTGCGGAGTTTAAAAGTCTTGGACAAAGTAAATCATTCAACAATTGCTGCTTTTTTCAACGACTCTCTAAGCTTGTTGTTGCCGTTTGGAATGTTATATAAGAAAATGCGAGTGGTTAGTAGTGATGCTGCACTATACATGTGCAAATCAATGCGAGAACTGCAGATTTATTATCCAAACATGATACATGTGTCCTGTTTAGGACATGGTTGACGCCGAGTAGCTGACTATCATCTGTGAAAAATATTTTTCTCAAAGCACCGCGTCGTGTGCCGACATTTCGGGAAGTTGCGGGGGGCGTTCAACAGTTAACTATTGAGATAATCTTTTTTAAGTGACTGTTTAATTCTTGTGGCTTTGTTCAAATAAATGCTCGGTCCAAAAGAAAGAAAGAAATTTCGCAATATTAAAGAATCTTCTACAATGCCTATAGGTTAGTCGTAGATACTCAAGTTTCTTGCCTTTCGAGTAAAACCTAATTCATTAGGTAGTATTATGAAAATGGGTTTTTGACTAAATGAGCAGTTAACTTTTAGTTATATTCCTTAGTTCACTTTCTTACCGTCAATATGTTTATCATTTGCAGCTTTCTTCAAAGGCAACCTAAGAATACCTTCTTGGGATGGTATACAGTTTAACCACAGAAAGCATAACTTTTAGGTATGTTTCGGAGATGCCCAAAAGACGACTTTCAAGGTTAACTTTTGGGGATGTAGAGGAGGTGCCCAAAATATGTCTTTTAAGATTAGCTTTTAGGTATGTCGATGAGGTTAGTTTTTGTACATCTTTTATGGTTAACGAGAACATGACTTTTACGGTTGGATTTTAAATAACTTTTATGGTTAACCAAAAGATGACCTTCACGGTTAGCTTCTGAACATCTACTATGGTTAGCCTTTTAGCGACTTTGAACATGCTTTAAGGTTGCTCCATGGTTAACTAGTTTGTAACATAGTTAAACTACAATTTAACTTATTTGACTAATGGCGATCTTATAGATTTGAGAGGTTAACTTTTAGTTATCTTTTGGTAAACGTTGGTTATATGGGTACTAGCTGCATTGCTGGACAGTATTAAATAACTTGCGGAAACTTATGGAGGGCCTACACCGTGGCCAGCACAATCACTTGATAAAATCCACTTGGTTGTTATTTATGGGTTAATTTAAAATCAATTATCTATTCAGTCACCAAATGACATTGAAGTTTTTAAATAGGGACTAATGGAGGTAATGCAGGCGATCAGAAATACTCATACTTCGGAGGGTATGTAAAGCTGTCGGCTTCTGTTGTCATACGGACATCTTGGACAATCGTAAACCATCTAGAGGCACTTATCTTGCCTGTTAAATGGGTTAGGCTACGTGAAAGAATGGCTTACAGAACCTATTCATTATAGGTAATTAACAAGCCATTTGCCTGTGCATACAGGAAGAAGAAGAACAAACAGAAGAAGAGAAAGAAATACTCCAGGAATTTTCCCACATGTTCATCAAAATTTGGTTCGAAAAATGGCAGATTGTCGTGAAGCTAATGGTAGTCATTTTGTAAATTTTTGTTTACAACATTAGTTTTTCTGGTAGACCGTAGAAAATACCCCGTATTTCAGTAACGAAGCATTTACGGAACTATTTTAATATAAACTTCTTCTATTTTGATGAGAGAAACACATAGTAGTATGCTGTGAATAGTTTATCAATGGGCTCGGCGTGACTTAATTTGTCGGCTTTTGATGAAAAGTAGAACTTTCATTTTGCGTTTTTTCCTCTCTAACTTTTTGCTAGTTATGCACATTAGCACAAAAATTAGAAAAACATGAAAAATAATAATTATTCTAGAGCAGGTTACACAACACAAATTAAAAATTATTACAGCAATAATATTAAAAACTTATTCCGGAATTGAACGAAGAATTGTTTTTATAGTTTATGTCAATGTATAATACATAAACAGAATTAAATGGCCGGGATTACAAGGCTTGTGGGTTTTTTTCAGCAGAAACTGCGGTAATATATTGTTTACGTTTATATGAAACGGTTTAAATTTAATTATACCAATATAATATAATAATAATAATATATTTTCTTAAAGTTTATTACGGGCCAATCGAGCTTTTCCGACGACCCGTAACCAGATAGATGGAAAACGGCTTATGGGAGAAAATCTTTAGTTGTGTACAGGACAAGTCAAAATAAGTGGGCGCCACCTTCCAAATCCAGCTGATTGTAGGTCCTCGTGGAAGGCCGAGAAGCGAACAGCTTACTGGAATGGAACTTACCGTTGTTGTGCCTCCTCCTATATATTTAAAGCTTGCAAAATTCTTACACAAACAAGTACAAAAGACACAATAAGAGGCAGTAAACTTTTAACACACATATAATTAAACGGTAAAAAATGACAATACAAGAAAATGACAAGTGATAACGCTATAAGTCTGGATTACACAATTTAATATTTGAACGTTCAGAAAAAAAATTCGCCGCCACTTGTGCAACGGGATTTACGTTTTGCATACAGCTACGTACCACCAGTGACGCTGAAGTTCACAAAAAATAACAGAATATAATCTGGTAGTTTGATACTTAACTAACACTACAAACGGCGACTGAAGGTGGCTGTTTCCAGTTACATAAAAGCAAAATTTGAAGTTTGCAAGACAACGCGAAACAAAAACGATTACTTTTACACGTCACAAAACTTGATCTTTTACCTTGAACGGAAATAGGAGCGGCCGGCACAATACTGGTTCACAAGATGATAAAAATCCATGGGTACGACCCTGAAGCCTGGGTTGAAGGAAGTCAACAACCAGGGGCCCGGAACTTTGATGCATTCAGCGCCCCAATGATAACCGCAGAGCGACGGAGCTGGTTTCAAAATTAATCCGCCTAACAGCGATCGGCCAATTCACCAAGAAATTGCCTTTACCAGGGTTGAATCAAGTGTTTCCCTTTTAAATCCGGCAGTAGCCGATAGTCTGTTTATACCCCTTGGTAATAAAACAGCGAGACGGAACACACATAACAGATACCCCTCAAAAAAACTCAAAAGCCGCCACTTGCAGCACTCGATATATTTACGGCCCTCCCCTGAAGATGTAATATGGGAAGACACCGGAGTCATGAACGGTGGAAGACTGACTGATGTAAAAACGCAATGGGAATCTGCACCCAAAATTGCACCATATTTCGAAACGTTATGAAATGTTCTTGAATAAGGGACACGTGAATTCTCGGAAGTGCTTGAGGTCGCGCGCGAGAAAAACAAAAGTCGGCAGTTTCGACACAAAAGGAACTGTCAACATGTCTCAAACTTCGAAAGACAAAACAAAATAGTGAAACGGTAACCCAAAATAAGACTGCAATTAAAGTAATGTTATCAATTCTTACGAAGCGGCAAACAAATTAAGAAATTAATTCATATAAAGCAGCACATTTGAAACGAACATAACAAGTTAGTTTTTCAACAAAGGACTCACAAACTTTTAAACAATTACTATTGGGCCGTTCAAGCCTTCTAGAGCACACTAGTATGCTTTAAAAAAAATGCGGTTTATTTCTGAATCACTCTATATAGTAATTCTAATGCCATATATCTTCCACCTATTTAGAAATAAATTTAAAATATTGGTCCTTAGCTATATCGATTATTTATAGCTAGAAATCTGAGCTCCACTTATAAATACAAAAGTATTTAAAATAAATTCAAGGGTAATAAATACGGGGATCTTACTGGCCATTCGCTAATTGCTCGGCAATTATCAATGAGTGCTCCATTTTGTTGATACCATCACCATCACAAGCGCTGAAATGGGATGCCGTTTAAGCACTTCATCAAAGCTGCCTTTAAGTAAATTGGGTATCTTACGTTATTCGCCGTGCTATTTTAAATTAAATAATAATGGATTTTATTTTATTGCAATTTAAATCGAGTGCAGACTAAGGGCTTTCTCATGCCGGCGTTTATTTAATAATTGTTAAGTGAGTTTAGTTAATATTCAAAGTTAATTAATATAAATATTTGTTGGCAGTTTGATATAAAATACATCTTTCATTTGCATTTTTCGAGTGTCTGTGGTGGTGATCCTAACGTAAAAATCTATAAACATGCATATGCACTTGCATTCATTAATAACTAATCAACTTATTCTTTCAATTCAATTTTCAATTTTGCTTCAATTCATCAGACAATGCCATCACACGTTCATACGCTGCAGGCAATTTTTACACTATTGTTTTTCAGCAGCTTCATCATTATATTTCCTTGTATTTGTTTCTGACAGTGAACGGCACCATTGTGTTCCCTTGTATTGTTTAGCGTTGCAGGAAAATAAACGCCGAAACCTGAAAAAATTAAGTACTCTCAGCGTAATTTTTACGCCCGAATTCATTTAATACGCATTAACATTTCGTAACTGAATAAGAGGATTTAAGTATTAAGGGAGGAAAATATGTATTTTTTCATTTTGCTCGTCACAATTTTTAAATATAGACGCGTTGTAGAGAAAATGAATGCAGGACGGGCAATTTTCTAAAGAGGATCACTACTAACAACAAAAAGTTTTATTTTAATATCGTGACAAAGCTTTCCACGTTTACTAAATAATTCCTCTCTTTACTTATTGATACTTATTGCTATTAAAGAAAGATGAATATTTTAAATTAGCTTATGCATAACATTCCGCATTTCGTTTTCAGCGAATTATTCCTTTTAGGGGCAAAAGCAAACTAGTTTGGGCTTAAAACAACATCTACCTAACTTAAATTACAAACAAAAATTTACTTATCAGGTCACGTCCTTGCCTTGACTTGAAGAAGACAGAGATGCTTTTAAGATTACAGAAAATTCGGGTTGGATCTTGGGAATAATTCGGTTTTGTGGCAAAGGTGACCTCTAGAGTAAATAATCCTAAAATTTACCTGAAATGTGAAATAATTTGGGAAATCAGAGTCGCCCTCACGTTAAGGCTGAGTGTTACTGCTGAAGGATATCGAAACGCACTGACAAGTTAACCCTGTTCCCTAGACTTCCAGAGGGATTAGCCAGGATCTACTACTTACACTCTTGAGGATTGTCACTGCCGCGAACTCTCGACAGAGCTGGTAAACCCTACGGACGTGCACTGAATACATCCATCACTTAGCGAATTAGGTTAGTACTTCAGCAAAGGGAAGTGACAAATAAACTACGTAGAAGAAACCCACTGACAGGAATTTCTATGTAGCTGCTGCTAAGGTTTGCGCTGCCCCGGTTTTTATTACGGCATAGTAATTAGAAAATTGGAAGAGGGTGTTTATGCAAATGCAACGCGATTTGGAAGCGCAAAGGAAACGCGCCAACGACCGATGCTTAGTGATTCTAATGCAAAACTTAGATCTATTTGTTTCGGATTAATATTTAAAACATCTTTGCGTTTGTATTCTGGGAAAATAATGACTTACTTTGTTCTGTCTTTAAATATTTGGTCTTTGCCTGTTTCGGATAATTGTTTTAAAGATTTTAGTTTGGTTCGCTGTCACTTGTAATGTTAAAATAAAATTAAATGATATTCTTATATATTTGATATAATTTTTACGTTACATAGGATGTTAACATTATTGTTAATAAATTTTCGATAAATGGATAGTTACCACCAACAATTTTTTACTAAATGTACTTATTTCGTAGTTCCAGTGTAATTAAACAGTAAGAGGGTCACCTTCTCAAATTAGAAAAAGGCCCAAGAAAAATCTTCATCCTGACTATTATTATAGGTTTATAGGTATTATTTTAAGTGTAGCTAAAACACGCTTGGTTTGTAACCATTCCTATTAAACAATTTTGAAATCGTTATCAAATAGTGTTCAGATGTTTCTGGCTCAAACAGTATATAGGGCATCCTAAAAGTTTGATATATTGTTTTACCTTTCAAATACTTTCTGCAAACGTGTTACAAATTACTACTTCAGGGTGGTCATTTGTATAAAATATTTGACAATTATACAGTTGCATAAATGAAAACGAAACATACTCGATTTTTCATATTTTTCGTTATTTCTTAAAAAATCGCTCCGACCCGTCAATGTTTGTTTTGAGGGGAAAACTTTTTGCGTTTATTTTCAATCTTGTCACTTCAATCTCCTAGGAAAAGGAGTCGAGTGATACATCATTTTAAAAACCATTAAATTCTCGTTTTAATGCTTCCTAGTCTTTCAAATTCGGATTAGTAGTTTTGGAGAAAATGCCTTTAAAGATAGTAATCCGCAAAAACCAATATATCATGATTTTTCCCTTTTACCATAATTTACACCAGTAATGTATTACTGATTAAGAAATTTACCTTGACTTTCACTTTATTAAATGTTCAAAAGCTGACCTCCTGTTTCGTTTTCATTGGGCCACCCTGTATATCAGGTAAAAATAATCGATAATATTGAAAATATTTATATTACGCTACTCAAAAAAAAGTAATCACTATTTCAAATTTACTTTTAGTTAGGGATCTTGTAAAACTTGGTATACATATACATAAATAAATTGTTTATTTTGACAGTTATATATGGTTTTTTAAATTGTAATTACATTTGTAATCTCTGTATAGCTTAGAACTTATCAGTAAGAACACTAAAATAATTCAGGAAATGTTTGATTACAAAATGTAATATATTGCTGTGTAATCTCTTATATAAATATAAATAAATCAACCCACGTTGATGGTGACATAAAAGATGCTATGAGTTATTTTATATAAATAAATAATTATTATTCAAACAAATGTGATTTTGATTTACCTCGGCTAGCTCATAAATAAAACATTTTAAGTTGGTTACGCCCATAACATTAATTAAAAATACCAGCATATAAACATTTTAAACATCTCAGGGTTTTTAGTTGGTGGCCTCGCTTACTGATAGTTACAAAATACAGTAATAAATTCAACACGCATACATAATAAATTCAAATAAACTTATCTGTATTTCTTCTAAAATGTTGTCCTCGAGTGCACATTCCAAAATGTTGCTGTCCAGTGTACATCTGAACCTCCCAGAAACGCAATGTAAGCAGATTCCGGCAAATTGATGATGATAGCGTCACTTTCGGCTTGATCTCGCTGAACTCATGATCTCGATCGTAGATAAATCAATTACGGTTACAATGAAACATGTTAAGTTTCCAAAAATGGTAAGTAACCTTCTTCTTATTATGAATTAATAATAGTACTTCTAAATTCAATATTCTCTAATAATTTATTTTTCAGGAATTTGAGAATAAGCACACCATTGAATTTTACACTCCAGGTACGTTGGATTATATTAAAATTAAACACTTTTCATAACTTGTAAATTAACTAACTTGTATTACTTTGCTTTCATAATTAAATTAACACTTGTAACAAAAACTTTCACATAATTAATTATTTTAATACGTTAACATAACCTTAATAATTTTAGTAAACAACTTTGGGAACCGCCCATAACTTTGAAAATTAGCTCTTAAGCCCAGTAAAATTAAAATTAGAGCTAACACGTAAAGTGTGCTTTCTCTTTAAGCATCCAAACAAGACTGAAATACCAAAATTTGCCAAATTTGGAACTTCGGCGCATACAAGAATTAAAGATGTACCAATGAAAATCAAGAATTCCATCAGCTGATTTATAACAATATAAAATTATAAATTACAAAGTTAATAAACAAAATATGAATAAACAAACTTCAGAATAATCATCCTGGCTAAATTATGCAACTTAACACCAAACACTCCCAAATCTGGGATAAAAAAATTACATGTGCTCAAATAATTAAATTTACACAAAATTCAAACGAAACACCTCAAAAGCATATCAAACATTAACAACAATTATTAACAAATATACAGAAATAAACAAAATACCCTTCACACTTAGTATACATGGAATAATCATCAAGAAAAGATTTCTAACCTCAAAATAATAACATTTCTACTGTTTTACAAATAACTAATAAACAACTTCCATCTAAATAACCAAACTTCTACTACTCTTCCTTTTACATAAAATAGAAATTAATTATAAAAATATTACTAGAGTGAAACATAAATTAATGCTGTTACACACATATTTACAAAAATATAAATCAGTACAAATACAATTTCTAAGTTCCAGGGCTACTTCACTTCCCCAAAATAACCACAACAACTTCCTACATCGCACTACGATGTTTAAACATCATCCCCTAAGGAATGTTTACTCACAAGATCACTTTTAACACTCATGATACCACCACGCGGCACTTCCGAAGATCATAAGAGACCTTTTTCTCTTATTAGGTATATACTTGTTAATTTTTATCAATACAATCTTTTAAATAGCCTAACTAACTAACTAATTATAAACAATTTCAGGTAAAACCAACTTCCTATTATGAAAATAGTATCCTTTTGAACATTCGTAAGGCATCACGAAGCCAAAAATCACATCCTATCATGGTTATCTTATAAGATTAACATAGTATAAGTATTATTTATAATATTAATATTAATACAGGGTAAATAACAGAGCAATATATATATATATATACACATATACATATATGTATATATATATATATAATAAGTTGGACGTAACTATATATTAAAAAAATAAATATATAATACGAATTATTGCCTCCTCTTGATCAAATTACTGCGTGACAGCGTCTTGGCAAGCTTCGAATTAGCCTACGCTGCCATTCTTCTACCAGAGCTTATTTCAACTGAGCAAGAGTTTGTGGGGGGTTGGACGAGTGCACGTACCTCCTCACAGATGGCCAATTCATTATTTCAATGTGTTAATCTTGAAGACCATTTATAACTATGTTTGCGACGTGTGGTTTACCATTATCATGCATATAGACTAATTCCCGACCAAAATTAACGCGTGCGGATGAACATGCACATGCAGAATTGCATTTGCGTATTCTTGTGCGTTTCTCATACCACTTCGAATAGCGATAAACTCAATACGGATGATACAGCGTCGTACCATTACCGACCCAGCACCAAAATCAATAGTTCATGCACTGTATTGGAAAGGTAATATACTTTTTGTCTTTTTGTGACGTTTGGCCACTTTTATTGAACGCACCCTGTATGCGCGACGTTTATTTATCTTTTTGCAAATGCAGCATTAATCCGAGTCTTCACACTGTTAAGTGCGGAGAAAAGACGGAAATCAGGCTCTAGCTCTCGACCTGAGTGTTACGGAGATTTAAAATTACCCTTCGGCGTTCGAATTAGTGTAATTTACCAAACATGAAATATTCGGATTCCCGATATTATAGCTTTAAAGTACTGATTTACGAAATTTCGTCGTTTGGCGTAATATTGAAAAATCTGCTAATAGCAAGTGGTTTCGAGAGAAGCAACCGTAGAAACTCCACCACTATGTATTGTAAGGGATTGACTCAAGTGTTACACCCCTCTGAAGGGCCAATTTTCCATCGAACAAGGTAAATTTTCAAAACCTTTGTTAGCCAGGTTTCAGCTGTTCCGTTTAGTTTACCGAGGGGGAGGCCGCCTGAAACCCTCGTCGTTCATTGTGAAATCTTCTGTAACTAGTTTATTTTTCGTATGTTTTATTCCAAGATTTTTGCCGATATAAGAAAACACTGCGGGTACAAGGACTTTCTGCAGTATCTTTTTTCTCAGGTATTATTATCTTAGATGTAATTGTTTTGGGTTCACCTATATGTGAGACCTTGTTTTATAGAAGATTGTTCGTTTCAAACGGTGATTCTTTTTAATAATGTGTATCTTTGTTCGTTACCAAATTATAATCATTTAACAATTTTCCGTGTATTTTGTCTGCTTCATTAATTCAATTAAATGTCTTGTTAAACTCAACCGTTATTTTATATTGATTTTTTATAAAAGTAATGTGAAGGATTCCTATAAGGACAGCTGAGAGTGATTGCTGCGCCCCTTTGTTTACAGGGCTAGTAAACTCACATTTTGTATTAGGAAGAATTGCGTGAAGAGGTAAGTTCCATCATCAAAACCTTTGAATTGGCCGTAGAAAGTAACGTGGAGTTTAAGCAGTGCCGGATGTAGTGATATTCCCGTTGGCGCCGTCACTTATTACGACTTTATCCGGAATTTGATCAGATTTAAAAGCGCGGTGTATTTTACAAAAGGAACCGCCCTCTTTCTCTGAGCTACGCTAGGGCATGGCGTCGTTTATGTGTCACAATTCCGTTTAAACCTGTGACATTTTCCATGTACGCAAACGTCCATTATTACTTGACAGAACGAACCTCGACTCGTCTGTAAACACTACAAGTCGCCAGGACCTCAGTTGACAGTTTAGGTATTTTCGGCCGAATTGCAGTTGCATTATACTATGGTGCTTGGCCAGTTTGGGCACTTTAATGGATCTTCTGGATCTTAGTGTAAATACGTGCAGTCTATTACGAACTGCTCGGTCACCAAGTAGTTTGCTGAATGTCTGCCTAAAGGTCTCGTGCCGTAGCTGTATGACTACTACGAGTTTGCAAACGAAGAAAACGGTCCTCACCTGCAGTAGTTTTTCTGTGTCCACCACCATCAGGAAGTCTAGTGACAAGTTCGGTCTCCTTGTAACCTATCGACAGCTTCCATACAGTTCCCTCTGCACATTACAATTGTTGAGCCACGTACCGCTGCGATATCCCTTCTTGTAGCAAAGTTATGTCTTGAAAAACCAGTACCGGCGTGATTTGAATTGAACTGAAAATACGTTTATTCAAAAAATCTTAAGATATTACATTTCATTTGTGTTAACTTAATACTATGGAGGTGGACCGTTCTAGGCGTTGGGCCTCTTCAGTCCTGGGCTTCTTTCATTCATCTTTTGGGTTGGCGGCATCTTGATGGGCTGATGATGGGTTGGCGGTTGGTGTGGTGGCTGGTTGGTCTGGGCTGGTGTTGTAGCTTCTTCGGGTATCTGTATTGTTAAATGAAAGTGTAGCGTTTTCTGTTATCCTGAAAAAAATTCTGAAAAAAAAATGGGGGGTGTGGCACGGCCGTACGTGGTTGTACGTGTACCACATTTTGGGGGGGTGCATGGCCGTACGTAATTGTACGTGTACCACATTTGGAGGGTTACACGGTCACGGAGGTAATCTGTTCACCTCATTGACAGTGGGGTGTCCTCTACTATGTCAATGAGGATTCCAGGGAGGTCGGGGTACACGGAAAATAGGAGAGCCCTAGGGGGGTGTGGGAGTTTGCTCCGGGGTTTCCTGAGAACACGGTTAACTGGGACGAGGTCACGGTTTAGGGGTTTGTGGAAGGTCATGAGAGTTTCGTTGGCGATAGAGATGCCTGGATGAAGGGTGCAAGAGATGTACTTCTGCTGAAGGAGGGTGAGGCGGTCGCATATCGGAGTGGTTTAGGTGTCGCTGTGGACTAAGTGGCTAGGGTGTTCTTTGTGAAGACGGAATATGCGACGGAGAATTTGCCTTTCGCATGCTGCGATTTGATGGAGGAGATGGGGTTTGAGAGTGGCGTATATGGGGGCTCGGTATTCAATGAGGGGGCGAATGAAGGTGTTATAGGTGTGCAGGATAGTTCGAGAGTCGCAGCTGTGGAAGTGGCCTTGGATGCGCCGAAGAAGATTTGAACGGTTTCGGACTTTTTTCAGTGAGTACCGGCGTTAACTGCCTTCTCATTTGTGGTACAACTTGGTTCTGTCCACCTATAATGCTAACATGCAATTTTACAGCTAATAACAAGTACACTAGCATGTGATAATAATGTGAACACTATTTTGTTTTTTGTCACGTAAAATATATAATTTATTTGACATAAGCACAGTTGATTATATTTTTGTATTATGTAGAAATCGTCGAAGATAAAATGTAGATGTTCCTTTGTTAAAGTAACCACTTTCTTCCTCTGAATACTGTGCATTAAATTATTAGTTAATTAATATGTTTCCGGACCATACCAACTGCCAGCAGAAATTCCTAACTATTAGAAGAAAACCAGATCCATATTTTCGTAGAAATATTCAATATCATATATAGAACAGGAATTATGCCAAATGAATAGCTGTTATCAACATTTATAACTCTCCCAAAATAGACGAATGCCAAAAGTTGTTCCGACTACCGCACGATAAGTTTAATGGCTCACACATTAAAAGCCTTCTTGAAGGTGATTCATAACAGAATCTACAAGAAACTAGAAGAAGGTATTAATGACACGCAATTTGGATTCCGAAACGGCGCGCTCAGTTTCCACTCATGGTCATGTCGCAAAGATGCCTAGACATAAATCATGACATATACACATCCTTCATAGATTACAACAAGGCCTTCGATAAAGTCAGACACGATCAACTCATAGAACTGTTACTAAGAAAAAAGTTAGATCTGAGAGACATCAGAGTAATATCTAATCTATATTACGACCAGAAGGCAATAATACGAGTGGAAGTAGAACATGCGAAGTAGTCGAAATAAGAAGAGGAGTACGGCAAGGGTATATACTTTCACCGATCCTCTTCAATCTGTACTCAGAAGACGTAATAAGTAGAGCACTCGATGACTAGTCAAAAGGTATCAAAATTACCAGCATCACAATAAATAACCTAAGGAATGCCGACGATACGGTGCTCTTAGCAGAAACACTTGAAGACTTACAAGGGCTAATTAATAGAACTGTCGAAATAAGTGAAGAATATGGGCTATCGCTAAATATATACAAAACAAAATATATGCTGACAGCAAAATCAACTGAAGATAACCGCAATGTATATGTAAAGAATCAACCTATTGAAAGGGTAGAAAAATATAACTACTTAGGTACAGCCTTTAATGCAGACGGTAGCAGTTCTCAAGGACTACGATTCAGAATCAAAAGGGCAAGAAGTATATTTACGAAAATGGAACGGGTTTTCAGCGGCCGAGATATAAACCTTGAGTTAATAGTGCAGCTGATGAGATGCTACGTATTGCCAGTACTATATTACCGAATGGAGGCATGGATGTTGAAAAAGACCGATGAAAGACGACTGGAGGCATTCGAACTATGGATGTACCGGAGAATGCTGAGGATTTCGTGGGTAGAGAGAGTGACAAATGCGGAAGTGATGAAACGGATGAATAAGGAAAAGGAAGTGTTACTGACAGTTAAAAGAAGAAAACTGTTATATATGGGACATATTATGAAAGGAAAGCGGTATCAGCTACTTCAGGTCATATACAGGGGAAAATCGAAGGGAAGAGATCCATAGGAAGAAGACGTAACTCGTGGTTGAAGAACCTCCGGGAGTGGTTTGGATGTACCAACAACCAACTGTTCAGATCAACAACCTCAAAAATAAAAATCGCCTTGATGATTGCCAACCTCCATATCGGAGATGGCACCTGAAGAAGAAGTATATGTTTCCAACTAAGTAAGGCAAGGGACAATTAACAAATTTTCTGAAATACCTCCAGTTTCCGGTTTTACAACGTT
>JABXWE010042463.1:0-18046 GCA_014611495.1 Limonius californicus | reverse complement strand
AAATGATTATGCCTGTGCAAACTTGGACGTCAGTCATTCACATGTGCAAACAATAAAAACTTCAACATTAGCAGTCGATCATCCTCAGGGATACAACGAGATACGTCTAAGCAAAATTAACATAGCAACAATCGAGGAAAATGCATTTGAAAATTTTGGCAACTTGACGAGGCTGTTTTTAGATCACAACGAATTAGAGACAATTAAGTTGACGAGTGGTTTGGAAAAATTAGAAGAACTCGATTTAAGTTATAACAAAATTGTAAATTTGTGTTCTGACGATCTACCAATAATGAAAGCTCTAAGGGTCTTGGAGTTAAGTTACAACGAATTGCAAACGTTGGAAAAATTAACCTGCAATTTTGGGCAGCTGGAAGAACTTACCGCGAATAACAACAATTTAACACAGATAGACCGCAGTTTTCCATGTAATAAAAAACTGAAGCTGTTGGATTTAGCCTTTAATCAGTTAAATGAAATTCATTCAGACGATTTTATGGAACTGAAGGATTTGGAAACTTTATATCTACATGATAATCAAATTCGTACGCTAAAAGGAAGTGTTTTCAAGAAAATGCAATCCCTTAAGCATCTTTATTTATACAATAATAAATTACATAATATAAATGCTACCACCTTCGTAGGCTTAGATAACCTCGTTTTCTTGTCGTTAGAGAACAACAATATAACAACCATACAGCGGGATTCATTTTCTGACTTAAAAAATGTTAAGCATTTAAATTTGTTCGGAAATCGGATACATGGTTTACAATCTTATACATTCCGGGGACTCGAAAGTTTAGATTGGCTGAATTTGGATAATCAACCTATCCAAACCATTATGGGTAATGCATTTACTGGTCTTACTAGTCTGAATGAGTTAAGTTTAAATAACTGTTCGATTCGGAGGATTCATAGACATGCGTTTACAGATATTCCCAATTTAAAGGAATTAGTGTTAAGCAATAACCAAATATATTTATCATCGTATGTATTTTCATCGATGAAAAACCTGAAGTATTTAGACATCAGTGGAGATATCTTTTTCTATTTGCTGACTGATATGTTTGTTGGTTTGGAAAATTTGCCAGAGCTCAATTTATCTAATTTGTCAATTACCATATTATCAACAGGAACTTTCAACGGCCTTGATAATTTGGAAAAACTAAATTTAAGTAGTAATAATGTGGATGTATTAAAACCTGATGTATTTACTGGTATGCCTAATCTAAAAATTCTAGACTTGAATAATAATCAAATTAAAAAAATATATGCGAACGCTTTTTATGAAATGAGTAATATCATATCTTTGAATATAAGCCGCAATAATATTTCGAATTTGGAAAAGAACGCGTTTGCAGGGCTGATAGTCTTAGAATCGCTTGATCTATCCCAACTGCAGATTAGTTCTGTCGAACCGGAAGCTTTTGTGGGTCTTGACAAATTACATTCATTAAATTTAGATGGTAACAAAATTACAATAATTAAAGAAAAACCGTTTTCAGGCCTTTCAAACTTAAAAACTTTACGTCTAGATAATAATCAGATAGCTGTTCTGGAAGGAAATTCATTTCTACGTTTAAACCATTTAGAAATCTTAAACGTTACAAATAATCCGATTAAATATTTAAAGATAAATATTTTTAATGGATTAAATAGTTTAAAAACATTGAACTTAGCTGATTTAAGAATTTCTGAAATAGATCCACATGCTTTTCAAGGTTTAGAAAACTTGAATAACTTATACCTGACTGGTAATGAAATTTCTACCATACGTTCTGAAACTTTCAGTGATTTATCAAATTTACGAAAACTGTGCTTATATAAAAATAACATTACGCATATACAAAAGTATTCGTTTCAAGCTCTTGATAGGGTGACATATTTTAATATAAGTGAAAACCCTATTTCATCCCTTGAAGAGAATGCTTTCAACGGTTTGTCCTCCTTGGTTAGTCTGAATTTGAGTTATTTGAATATCGAGGCTATTCCAAAAAGTGCTTTTGAGGGTCTGGACAATCTTAATATTTTGGATTTGAGTGGAAACGCAATTAGAAAACTGGAAAGTTACACGTTCGATGGACTTACAAAGGTTACCCGCCTGTACTTAAATAACAATCTTAACGACATAAATTCGCATGCTTTCGGTGGTTTGCTTAATCTACGCGAACTTATCATTGCCCAAGCCGACTTAGCTCTACTAGAAGGTAATACTTTCGATGGTCTTGGTGAATTAATATTCTTGGTTATAAAAAACACAAACATTGGTACCATTAAAGCCAATGCTTTTGTTGGATTACCTGAATTGCAAAGCCTAATATTACAAAATTGCACTGTTGGTACCATAGAAGAACAAGCGTTCTCGCATTTATCAGTTAAATATATGGGCGCTGCGTCCACAGAACAAAATTTAAAACATTTGTTTTTGAAAAAGTTAGAGGCCGGAGCATTTATTGATATTAAGTTATTGGAAAATTCTGTTATAAACAGAAGTTTAGATATTTCTTTTAATAATCTATCAGTTATTTATGCTTATACTTTTGTAGGATTAGAATCCCTTTTCCATTTGTCCATAAGTCACAATAACATAAAAACAATAGAACCATCGGCTTTTGCCGATCTAAAGCATTTGCTAAATTTATATCTAAGCAATAACGAGTTGGAAGCAATATTACCCGATTCCTTTAAGGGATTGGACAGTTTGAAACATTTACTCCTTGGAAATAATAAAATATCGTATTTGAGTCCGCAATCATTTTCACCGCTTGTGAATATCAACAGCCTACATCTAAATAACAATAAACTTATCGAATTGTCATTTAGGGTATTTGAATATTTACCTACCTTAAAGGTTTTAGTGATTAACAACAACAGCTTATCAAAACTACACGGTAATCCTTCCGTAGGTATTGATTCGTTGATTCTTTTGGATTTATCTCACAATAACATTTCAACATTTAATCCGTCATTGCTATCACCAATGGCAACGCTGTTTCACCTTATGTTAAGTGATAATTGTTTATCAGAATTAAACGTTGAAATGTTGTTGAAAATGTATCCCATACTTAATTATATTGACATCACTCACAATGTCTTTTCGTGCGAGTCATTAAGGCAGCTGCTGTTAAAACTGAAAACGCATGAGATTTTTTACATACCTGCAATAAAGCCTGTAGAATTAGGTTACATTGATGGTATCAATTGCATAGAACTAGAAAAACAATATCCTGCTGTAAATGGAACAGGTTTATCATTTTTTGAAACAGCTTTCAATAGGACAAATGCAAACATTGATGTCTTAGTAGAGCAGTTTAATACTACTAGCAGTGTTCCCCATCACGCGCTTCATCCCCTTACAAGTTTAACTGAATCAATGAAAAATTTGCACTCCAAATTGGAGAGCCATACCAACCGCAGCCGCACATTTCATGCTGAAAATCGTAAGCACTTTTCAGGATATTCAAGTAATAAAATGAATCCCTTCGAAAGTCTGCTCGTTGTTGTCTGTGTTGTAATATGTATAGGTAGTGTAATTTCAATATTTATACGTCTTCTCAAAGGTGATAGCAAGAAAATGGATTCTGTGCGTGTGTCACAACAAATCAGAAATGCAAATTTTTAAAATTCTTTAGTGATATGTACTAAACAGGAGACCTTATACAGGAGACCTAGTGTTAAACCGTTATATTTTATACGACAGCTGCTGTGTTTTATAATTTTTTCCGCCAGAAATGCTATATAGTAAAGGTGCTTGTTCGTAGTCGTAATAATTGTATGAAGGTATTAGAGGTATTTATCAAACTTGACTGTGAGTTTTTCATCTGGAAAACAATAAGATATGTGATTTGTGTATTATGTTCAACAACTGCCAACTAACATGTAATTTTGGAGGAAAGTGTACCTTTTATTTGTATGTTCTTTGTGAGCAATATTTGGATATAGGTGTGAAGAACATTTTAATATGATTTCGATAATCATTAATTGTAATATTATTAATTTAAGCTGAATTTTGATAGGCCGTGTGAGCTATCAAGACATTCCTTTTTAAATAATGAATATGGCTATAATTTCAGTTTTGATGTAAATGATATTTTCAAAAAGTTATTTAAATATGTAAGTGTTGGTTAATATGTGATATTATCGTTCTGCTTTCCCATTGGTTGATGAAGCCCCATGTTTTTTGTAAAATGTACTTATTGTTGACTTGTTGAAAAAAAAGAAAAGAAAAACAACGTGGACTTGCCATGAAAACTTCAACGTGAACAGACGTTCGTCTGGCGAGCCTATTAAAATTGTAGTGTTGCGGTTCAAATCAGTGTTATTTGGTACTCATCTGTGTGAAAATTGGATAAAATTCGGTAAATTAGCCGAAAATCAAGAATTTGGGGCGGAAAATCAATCTAGCGTCAGTATATGTCAATTGTTTCTTTCGATATGTTTTGTTTGTATGCGTTTAAAACGCCAACAAACTGCAAGTGTTTTATTTTTACTACGTTCTAAAAGTGGCTTTAATAATTTTGACATGTACAAAACCTCAAAGAGGGTTCAAGAAATTCTTATATTGTCCAGTTGGTAGATTCTATGAATGGTTCTGTTAAATACTACACTGATAAAAGATATTAGCATATCTACAACATTTACTTATTCAAGACCGTCCAAAAGCTATCGTAAAAGATCTAGGTTTGTCAAGCATTGTAGAAGTAGATGTAAATACAGATGAACCTGTCACGTGACCGCGTGACGTCACAAGAATGCGCGCCAGGAAAAACCAGTAGTGGCACTTCAACTAAAAATATACCGTTGAATCGATTTCACTAACACGAGCAACTAGTGTTTGTTTAGATACAGAAATTAAACGATAAAAGGTGTAGTTTAAGAAAAGAATAATTTTTAAGCACATGTGATGACAAATAGAGAAATGTGAAACATAAACAAAGAACAGCAATTAACAAGAAGACTGCACCTCTTATAACTTAAAATACTAGACTCGTCGGCTGCTAAAATACGTCACTATCACGTGACAGGTGCTTCTATAATTATTTCTACTTCTAAACATCTAGTTTTATGAGCTATTAGATGTTGGTAGAAAAAATTTGAGAATTTTAAACGTTGTGTATATTTATCATTTGTACAATGCCATTATTGCGTTAGCCGCTTTGTTGGCTGACTATTATCGAGCAAGTTAATATTGCCAACACATTTGGATGTGTGCCTAAGCGTTGGATGTATTTTGCGCTACACTCCATGATCATAACACTCACTGTAGGCACTTCTTCTCAAATGAGAAGTTTCACTTCAGTGCAGTTACTTACTAAACGTTACTAAACGTTGACCACTACAGGTAGGGTAGGTACACTCTGAGAAAAAGTACGCCTTACTTGTGTTAGCAAATGGGTCCAAACTGTCATCCTCTAGTAATAAAATTAGTAGTTTATGTTAGTTTGTAGGATTTATGGTAATAAACACATGTTTGTAGCTTTATGCAGGCCGTAGGGCGTACACATGGTAAGTAGTAAGCGGTCTTGATATAATTAAATTACTTTGTTGTAAAGTTTCATTCTGTTTTATTAATTTACCTGTTAACACTTGTGTTGTGAGTATGGAGTTTTAATCGAAAATTAGAAATAAGCGGATGAGCGGCCAAAGTAAGGAAATTGTGGCGAACGTTTTAAGATCCATGCAAGAAGAATTTGAAGCATTTGATGCAGGGCGACAACCAATCTTAGATATGAAAAAAGTTCCAGAGCGAGTAGCCAGGGCGACTGGTCTTAATATTCGTGCAGTAAAAAAACATAGACTATAAAGAACCGCTTGCGCTTGAAACAAAAATTATCCAAACTAAAATAAGTTTTGTGTTAGCCCGTTCATTTACTAACATGAGTGTATTTCGAGAAAGTGGAGAACCGAGAGTAAGTGCATCTCCTTTGCTCTGAATGCTGTCTTGCTTTCTGTTCTGCACATCTCAAGTGAAACTTCTCATTTGACAACCTGTAGCAGTGGCGGCTCGCCAAGTGAAGTAGGTGAAGTGCCTCTTCACTTAAAATTTTCATTCAATTGCGAATGTTTATTTTAATTACATAAGAAATTATTTATCGGCATTACACCTATTAGGAGTCGTTTATTTATGGCATACATACTCGTAGATATAATAAGCTTAGTGAAAATAAACACATTACATTTTTTCTGGCCCCCTTGTATTTAAAATTTAAATTTTAAATGCAGTCCGTCAAGCGTGAACACAGTGACCATAAAAAGTCTTATCTACAACACTATTGTAGTGAAGAGTCAGCCTCAAACGTATTTTAAATCTGCACTTATACCTCCGTTGACATGGTAACGCCTACGTCAATATCTACAATCGGTTCACGGTGAGTAGCGCAAGTGAAGAGTTCAGTTACAATCAGCCGTTCAACTGCATGTGCGGGTTTGACCGTCGATTTTTAAACGATTTCAACAATGTTGAATTCACATTGTTAGCTGTAATATTTAGTGATATTTTCTCTCTCACTGACATATTATTTGATGTTCTCCAAAAGAAATCATTGGATATTAATCTTTGTGTTACAAAAATAAATAAAACTATTGAACTATTAAAGAGGAAAAGGAATGACGATTTCTTTGATACACTCTATGAATAGACTAAGGAAATAGAAATAACACAAATCGATATTTCTAAGCGCCCTAAGCGGGAATACGTAAGCCTTACAAATAATAGCATTAGAAGAAAATATAGAATTTTGTTTTAGGAAGTACTGGATCAAATTGTAGTGGAAATGGAAGTAAGGTTTCAAGACTGCGATAAGTTATAATTCTTGTCTTTGGATGATACTACAAAATTCGAACAATATGATTCGTGTTTTTCGTCCAAAGCATTCGAAACTTTAGGTCAATTTTATGGCAAAATATTTACAATAAGTCAGCGTCTTAAAAACGAATTAAATCTTTTTTATGCCGATGAAAGTTACCGCAATCTACAGACCCAAGAATTACTAGAAAATCTCAATGAGAACAAAGAAATTTTTACCGAAGCCTGCAAATTGTTTTGCCTCATATTAACTATTCCGTCGACAAGTGCATTAGTGGAAAAACGTTTTTCTTGCCTTAAACGAATAAAAACATACTTAAGAAATGCAGTATCTCAAGATAGGCTTTCTTCTTTGGCAAATATTTCAATTCAAAAAGAACTCTTATTAGAATTCATCATCATCATCTGATATGGAGCCGACTCGAGGGTCAATCCTGGATACGCCAGGCCCACCCCATGCTAGTAGTTGGGTATGAATTTACGGGATAGGGTGGGATCGGGTGGGGCATTGCACAACGTTAGCATGTCTGCAATGCATACCGCAAGAAACCGCTGCTGCAATCCCGGGTAGTTAGTAAGCTACGCATCAATGGGGTAGTTGAGTACGTAGCCGAAACCGTTATGCGATTATGCGTTTGATCCTAATAAACTTTGGTTTCAAAGTTTCACATTGTTCTTATGTCACATCATTCTATTGTTCTAAGGTTACCGATTGCACATCTCTTAGATTCCTAATAACTAATAACCTACTTAATATTTACTCCCAAACTTATTTTTACTGTCCGTTATGCGATTATACATTTGACCCTAATAAACTTTGGTATCAAAGTTTCACATTGTGCTTAAGGCGCGTTCTCACGATTCGATTTTAGTTGATCAAATTTAGTGGATCAACTAAAATCGAATGAAAATTGCTGTGAGAACATACATTTCAACTTCTGTCGGTCAACTTAAGTTGATTCCACAAAAGATTGACCCATTCAAACTTTATCGTTCAAGTTATGAGTCAACCACTATCTTTTATACGAGTTGAAACGCGTTTGAAGCTTGTGAACATTTATCAGTCAAGTTGAATCATTCGATTGTGTTGCATTCTGCAGTCTGCTTGCTGCTTTACGAGATATTATAGTTTTATTATAAAATGAGTTTAAAGTGGTCGGAAAGTACTATGTTCAAATTTATAGAACTTTATCATAATCATGTATGTCTTTGGAACCATAGACTGGACAGTTATAAAAATAGAGATGCTAAAGAAAATGCATTACGTGTTATGGCGCGGGAAATGGAAATAGACAGCCTTAATTTTCCGTAATTCTTGAATCAGTAAATTAGTAATATCTTGCACACAGCACACCTACACGGACGATTTCTCTAGTTAGCGCCATTTTATTTCACTAGTCGATTCAATTTTTACGCTTGAAATGTACGATGTGTGTGAACCAAAAACTTGACCGATTTTAGTTGATCCACTAAAGTTGATCAACTAAAATCGAATCATGAGAACGCGTCTTTACTTCACATCTATCTATTGTTCTAAGGTTACTGATTGCATATCTCTTAGTTTCCTAATGACTAAGAACCTACTTAATATTTACTCCCAAACTTATTTAAACTGCCCGTTATGCGATTATGCATTTGGCCCCAATAAACTTTGGTATCGAAGGTTCACAGTGTTTTTATTTCACATCTATGTAGTGTTCTAAGATTACTGAAGGTTCACATTGTTCTTATTTCACATCCATGTATTGTTCCAAGGTTTTAGTTGGAGGTTCGAGTCTGGGTTGTACTTCCGTCTTTTCCCTACATTTCCCCTCTGCAGTTGATCGCTGATATCCATTGTTTTCTTTCCCACTGGTGCACGTTTCGTTTCTGCTCCTTTGTTTTCTCCTTCCTCACTCTCTTCTTCTTCTTCCCCGTTAGCCTGTTCTTCTTCAGTCGATTCTTGGTCGGCTTCTTCCATTAGTGCGGAGATTCTTCTTGCCTCTCTTCGTATATCCTCTGTTCTTCGTGCCCATTCCTCCCATGCCGGTGTTTTGGATATCCCTCTCCGTTTTAATTTCTATTTATAATTTTACCTTATTTTATTGATTACAGATACTACCAAAAACTACAAAAGACTATTTAAGCCTTCCACTTAGCTTGTTACTGCGTTTTCCGCTTTTTCATCGTCCTGTTGTTTTCCTTGTCGGTCGCGTATCTTTCACCTTTGATCGACCGTCAGGTAAGGCGGGCCTCCTAGATTCGTACACACACCCACTGGTACCCGACAGTTTTCACCCAAAACAAAACACTCTCGCCAAGCAATCTTTCTCGGGAGCTCCTAAAACACGTAATAAAGAGAACTCTTATTAGAATTAATAAAAAATCAATCATTTTACGAAGACATAATAAATAATTTTGCTGAATTAAAGAACAGAATGATAGATTTAGTCTACAAAAACTAGGTAAGTTGACATTAAATTATATTTTTTCCATTTGTTATTATTAGAGTTATTATAATAGCACTTCACCTATTTTTTAGCCACGAGCCGCCACTGGCACGTAGTACATTTTGTAACACTCCCCTAGTTTTTCATAGGGGAGGTTAACTGTTTTTTGGGATCAAGGCATACAATCATAATAATGACAAAAAAACCTTAAAATGCATATATTGAATAATAAAAATAATGGGGAAGTTACAATACAAAGTGGAAATCCATTCTACAGGCTGGTCCTTGCCCAATCTATTAATAATGAAAACCGGGAGAGATTATGTCGACAATTGACCTCGTTCAGCCTGGTTCTCGAATTCCAGGAGGTATATTTGTTATATACAAGTTAGTTATTATAACATAAATTGCAAACCTTATCTGGACGGTCTAATGTTGATTAATATCCATTTATTTGAAATTCACTTTTGGTTACGTGATGAGTTCGAAACGGAATGAGTCGTATTACTTTAGATATTATGAATTTTACTTCTAAGTCCCATAATTGGAAGGACGGTGCCAATTAAGATTTTTGAAATTAAAACATGATCAATTTTGAATTCGCGGTTGAGTAATTAACCCGACTCGGATAGACACGAACTGACTGACTTCTTGCAATTTACTCTGCAAGAAAACTATTTCCGGATCAAGTTTCGACATAATTTTCTGGCTTTGGTCAGGTCTGGTTACTGGTTTTCTGAATTTGCTTACAATCTAACAATTCTCTGGGAACTGTATTCTTTGCACTTTATTTCCCTTAGTTAATTTCCATTATATGTGCTGAAATTCTAATATTAAGTTACATCCGTTTTCAAGCCTGTGAATTAACCTGTCAGCTTAAATAAAAGTGATTTCCCTGTATACAGGGTGAACACAAAAACTTTGTTTCATTATCTATAAAAAGCTTATAAAAACTACGGGTTGCTACAATTTGAGTGGAACCTCTCGATGATGTGTATGTTTGATTTTGATGTCGTTCCCCAAAGCTGTAACCCGTAGATCCATATTGGCTTGAGGACGACATTGTATGCCAGTAATTTATTGAGGAGTGATAGCTGAGACTTCCTGCCTAGTAGCCAGTAGTGTTTCTGTAGCTTGGATCCTAACTGCTTGCATTTTGTCCAAACTTGCGTGTGCCATTTAGTCCTTCGTCAGGATGAATACCCAAATACTTGACGATGTCTCTGGTGGCTATAATTTCATTGTTTAATGTTATTGATGGTGAGTTTTCACGGAATTTTGTAAAAGTAATGTGGTTCGACTTAGTCTCATTCACCTTAATTCTCCATTTCTTAGTCCATTCCTCTATTTCATAGATGTTGTGTTCTAATATGTTTCTTGTTGCAGTTGGGTCCCGATGTGCAGCTAGGATGGCGGTGTCGTCTGCAAATGTGGTTGTGGATAATTTTCTTTGTTGTAAGATCCGCTGTAGATAGTAGGTACAATATCGGGCCTAGCACACTACCTTGTGATACTCTTGATGTCAAGGGGTGTACTGCTGTTATCTCAGTTTCATGTCTCACACTGCAGTATCTCTCATTTAGGTATGATTTGAGGATAGCATAGATTTCATGTGGAAGGTTTTCTTTGAGTTTGTACAGCAGCCCCAGACGCCAGACCTTGTCGAACGCCTGGTTGACATACAAGAATACTACTGGACAATAGCTTTTTCCTCAAACCATTTGTTCCACTGTAGAATGCTGGCGTCTGAAACCAAATAGGTGGTCCGGTATCAGATTACTTTCTGCAACTAGTTTCAAGACATTGACAAGAAGTTTTTCAGGTACTTTAGACACAATGGATAGTAGACTGATGGGTCGGTATGAGGCCGGTTAGTTAGGTGGTTTACCCGATTTTTGGGTTAGTATAACTATTGCTGCCTTCCATTGGGCTGGGAAGTATGTTAATCTGAAAGCTGCATTTACACGTTGGGTGAACATGACTACTCCTTTACGGGGGAGTTCTTTGATTACTTGGCCTGTAATCAGATCGTAGCCAGGTGCTTTCTATGCATTTAAGTCTTTCATGATTATGTGTTTTACTTCATTTGGTGTTACCAAGCGTATAGGTTCGGTTGATTGTGCTGCTTTTTCTAGGGATGTTTGAATTTCATTTTCTTCAGCGCCTTGAAGTGGTTTAAAAACATTTTCTAAATAATTAGCAAAAGTTTTAGCCTTTTCTTTATCAGTTCTGGCCCATCCACCAGTTGGATTTCTTATGGGTGGTATGTGTACTCTTGGTTATTTTAATTTCCGTTCCTTTCCAGAGAGAGTATTCGGTGTCAGCTGATGGTGTTAGACTTTGAAGGTATTCCTGGAATGAGTTGTTCCTGGGTTTTGTTTGTTAGGGACTCTTTCAGTTGTCTTGCTGCTCGGTCATAGTTAGTTTTAGCCTGTGTATGTCTTGACGTTTGCTAGATTTTCCGAAGTCTTCTTCTTTCTCCTATTTTTCCCCGAATATTTATTGGATAGCCGGTAATTTTTTGCTTTTGTAACTTTGGAGTTGGTGTCACTTCCCAGGCAACTTCTTCAGTGAATGTTTGCACTTCGGTTTCAAATTCTTCCGCCGCTTTGAGTGAAACCCTTAAGTTAATCTTTGCATTTATTAATCCTTTGATTTTTTGATTGTGCGGTTTTGCTACCTATTCCTTTTTCTTTATTTCAGAGTAAATGGTTACTAATCACTGGGGAGTGGTCAGATGCGATGTCATAGATTGGTTCAATATCTAGATGGCCTGGTGTAAATCCTTTGATGACAAAGAAATCTAAACAATTTGGTATCTTCTGTGGATTTGTTGACCAGCAGGTTGGTTTATATATGGATAAGTGGTTGAGATGTAGTTGTTGTATTGCCTCATGTAGTATTTTTCCTCTTCCAGGGGCAAACAGTCTGGATTCCCAGCTGGTGTGTTTTGCATTATAATCTATGTCCGAGTTGATTATAATGTATAAAGCCTTGCTTATTGGCGTGGTAGTTTGGTGGACAATAGGCTGCGGAGACGGTTATTGATCAATGCTAATCTTCTATAACTACGCTTGCTGCCTGGAGATATGTTTCTTCAACTTTATCCAGGGCATGATGCTTAATACCATGTCGTATTATATGCTGCGCCGGCTCTGGCCCTTCGCTCTGCGTCGGGATGGGCTGCGTTGTATGTTACGTAATGCAGTATTTTGAAGCTGGTGTTAGTTGTTAGGTTTGATTCCAACATAAGTAAAATATCGATTTTATATAGGGCTAGACATAATTCTATTTCATATTTGTGATTTGTGACACCGTTTGCGTGCCATAATGCCATTTTGTATAATTGAGCCACTATTGTTTGGGTTTTGCGGCATGTCTCATTTCTTCTCCGAGCTGTTTAATTTCTAGTGTCAATTCCAATATGGCTTGTTGTTGTTTTTCTATTTGCTGCTGTAGCTGTATATTTTGTTGTTGTAGATAAGCATTTTGTTATTGTAGGAGAGTTATAATGTTATAATCTGGTTGTTGTTGATCCAATTGTGGATATTGATTTTGTTGAGGTTGTTTTGCTGCTGCTTGAGTTTGGGCATCATACAGCGTCCCTGGTTTGGTAGGCCTTAGTAGCGCAAACAAAATCCACTGTGTCGCGGGCGATAACTTGGGGATTCACCAGGCATCCCGAAACCGGCAAGGATTTTGCGATTCTCACAATTGAAGGCTCTATAAAATTGAAGATCGTAGCAACTGTTAGGTAGTGGCTATTCGAATTACTTTGAAACTAGGAACTTCCTCTTAATAGTTTCTTTTTTGAATTTGCAAAGTAGAAATTACTGTTTCACAAAAGGATTTCACAGCGACCTAGTAGATGGCGAGATTACCAAAATATCAAAATTAGACGTTTCCCACATATTGTTCCTCTCCTTTTCTCGTGCCGTAATGGGCTTACTGCTACTGCGATTTTGTACCGCGCGAAATCTGTCTCTATTCTCAATGAATTCTTATGAGAAATGAGAAGTTCAATTTCAATTCTCTCGTCGTCGGTGGAATTGTGTAAACTTTATCTTTTACAAACCCCCACAGAAAGAAGTTTAATTTGGCCAGCTTGGGGGAACTTGCCGGCCAAATCACTGGATCATCTCTTCCAATCCAAGTATTGGGAAATTTAGCATTTAAAACGTTTCTGACGTCCGAATTATAGTGCGAAGGGGCCCCGTTCTGTATAATGTTTAACAGCACATTTTGTAAATAAATCTCAAAAACTGTGAAAAAATCATTCATGTGACCTTCAAAAAAGTATGGAAGAACGACATGTTCGCCTGCAATTCCTCCCCAAACGTTTAAGGACCATCGACGTTTATTATGTACTTCTGTTACAAATGACGGAATTTCCTGTGAATAATAGTAGAAGTTGTGACAATTCACATTCCCGTGTTTATGAAAAGATGCTGCGACCTTATAATTTTTGTAAATCATCTATTAAAATCATAAATTTGTAGCATTTATTGATGTCAAAATTGTGGAGCAAATCTCTATATGATATTCTCGATTTATTAAATAGTAAGCTAGATACAATTTCTAATTTATTATGTACAGTTTACAATTAGCATGGAATTATAAAGCGCCCTTTATATAAATACATTAATAACATCAAGCATCACTAAGCTGGTCGTGTTTAATTAGTGTAATCTCTCAGATATGTTTAGACCTTGTGTCAAAGTTGATGTTTCTATCATTTCTGCGATAATGACAAGTCGATTGTGTAAATATGTTGTATTGAATGCCAAAAAATAATTAACATAAACAAGGACACGATCTTAAGCTGAAAATAGTGTATGTGATACAGCAGTATGTATGTGAAGTGCAGAGAAAGTTTTTGAGGCGAGTCTTGATTTTCTTGGCTATATTATATATTTTTCAAGATTCTCTAATGAGCTATTAAACCAGTTTTTATTAAAATATGAAATTATCTGTGGGAATAAATATAAACAAGTTTAGATTGTGTTTTCCATGGTGATCTTTGCCAAAAAAATGTAATGCACCAATACATACAGTTAAAGAATCAATGTTTTAGGTGTCATAATGTATTCAAAATGCAATACAGAGTGTTTAAAAACTGGCGTGCTATGTATCCAATAAAAGCGATGGAATAGCCATGTATGCAACAAAGTTTCACACTTTGGTTAAGATTCCAAAAAACACTCTTATGGTTATGATAAACAATTAGTGTATTCTAATATTTCAATAATTAAGAAAAGAGGTATGTAATTGTCAAAATAATTTTAATGTTTTTCGCACTTAAACATAATAATAAACTACAATTGTGGAAGACAAACCGTGCGTTTCCATTGTAATAAATTTTTTTGAATAGCTGAATTATTGGCGTAGTTACGAACAAGGTTCCTAATTTTATTATTTAATGTTTTTTCAGAAAAACCCTAAAATACGTCAATTTTATTTTTAAAAAGATACCAATTTTTTCCTATCGCGTTTTGATTCTGAGCTATAAAGTCGTCGTTAATTTTTTACTAGCAACCCCATTTTGCTGCCTTATTTTGATAGATTTTTCCCCCAGTTATTGATGATATGAGAAAGTGCTCCACAAAACAATTTTCTCGAGAAAACACACATAAAGTTAAAAAAATCATAATTTTCTTCTAATGAAAATAAGATCATTGTTCAGAATATTACCTAACGGAAACGTCCAAACCATCCACTATTAAATAGTTGACATTGACCAGCACGTGCGTAAGAATCGCACGCTCAATACTTTCCAGGCTGAGACTTTCCAGTTCTGAAAGATTCCGATTCTCTAAATGGTTTGACCTACTTACGTAAACCCGCGATTTCACATGACCTCATAAAGAGAAAGGCAAGGATCGTTTGAGTGGTCTGTGCGATCACCTGACTTAACGACGCTAGATTTCTATCACTGTTGACTGTCACCTGGTACTCTTCAATTACGTGTTTTATTTAAGTGTGAAGTTATTGGCTAATGACCTTACTTTTCATTCTTACAATCAA
Organism: Limonius californicus; assembly: GCA_014611495.1. NCBI lineage: Eukaryota > Metazoa > Arthropoda > Insecta > Coleoptera > Elateridae > Limonius > Limonius californicus. The sequence continues at coordinate 2,788 of JABXWE010042463.1, read as the reverse complement.
ACTATGTGACGGCAATTATTTATTGCTGTTATATGTATAGTATGAAAAATAAGGACAAGTCATTTTTTAATAAACAGAAACCGAAAGAAATTCATTAGCAAACATTAACAATCTTTGGAATTTGAACACTACACAACAGTCCGTGCGTTTAGAGAAAGGCTTTTACCTATAGGCTATTCCGAGAAATTCTAGCTCATGTCGCAAGTGCGTACATTTACATATTAGAAATTTCATGTCACTAGATAATGAATTTAAATCTGAAAATAATAAGCATTAGATGATGAAATAAAATTTGTTATTTGTTCATTTAGGATGATAGTGTATAGCAATGATTTTTGTAGGGTATATGTATATAACTTTTTCACATTTCCTATGTTAAATTCTTATGCTTCGTGTCAAGTTATGTATTTGGCAGAGGTTCCCAAAGTATGGATCGCGACACCCTTGGGGGTCGCGATATAGGGTTAGGGGGTCACAGGATTTTTCCAAAATAGAAAAAAATAAATTAAACTTCAAATATTAAAATTTTCAATAAATGCAAGAACTTAAACATAAATAACTGCAAACATAAAATCATTAATGCGATGTATGCGTCTGTTTTTCAGAAACTAGCTTTTCAAATCTGTGCTCTTTGTACGATACATACACAATAATATCATTTTCAAGTTTGAGGCGATTTCTTAAGTTTGTTTTGTTGGCAGTCATAGATCAGAAACTTAAATATTAGAATTATGATGTAGCAAATGGCACAAATACTTTATATCTTTGTTCTCAAGCTCGGGGTATTCTTGCATTCTTTTGGTCCAAAATTAATCTACGTTCTGAGAAAAAGAAGTATAGTTTCAACGTTCCATCACATGATATTTCAATAAGCTCTCTTTCATGTTTGTCGAAATTTCAGCTTGTTTAACGGAATTTTCTAAAAACGGATTCAGTACCCATCTTTGATTGTCATAACTGTTTTGAATTACTTTGGGGAAATAGTCAATAAGCTGTTGTTTTAAATTATGCAAACAAACTTGCACCTCTGCAAACAGGTGCTCAGAATTTATCATATTATTATGCTTAACTAAGTCTTCCATGAGTTCTTGAACGCACTGAAACGAATCAAAAACTTCTTTGTTCCAATTGAAATCGTCCAGAAATCAAGTTTCCCTATAAAAACGTTAATTTTGCCCATGACTGTTAATATTGCGGTCTTGCAAGCTGCTATTCAAAGTGTTTAAATGCTCGTAAATATCAGCAAGGAAAGCCAATCTAAGAAGTCAAAGGGAATAGTAAAATATGTTCTCATATTTCGGTTTTTCATCTTGCAGGTACAGCAAAAGTTCCGTTTTTAACTGGAAAACTCTTTTCCAGACGTTACCCCTCCAAATCCATCTTACTTTTATGTGATAAAGAAGATTTGTGTATAAAGAACTCATGTGTTCGCAAATTTTTCTAAATATACGATTCTTTAATGCTTTTCCCATGATAGAATTTACCACTTTACACTGACACTGACATTTTTTTAAATCACAATCCATTTGAGACGATGAAGATTTTGAGCTGTCAGATGTAAAAAACACCCATGTAGGATTTGCCATTATCTCTTTTAATCTGACAATAAGATCAGATCGATATCCTGTCGTAGCCTTGGCACCGTCGGTGCCTATAGTAACGCATTTTGCCCAATTAATCTAGTACTTATCAGTAGTTTGCACGGAAATGTCGAATAAAGATTTTCAGGTGGTATTGAAAATAGTTTCTGTAATACACATACAATACAACTCTTCTTCTTCTTTCGTTATAGGTTTAAAACCTGTTTTTCTTCACCCTTCTGAAAATTTTTATGTCGAGTCTGCTGAAGACGTTAGCTAGCTTTCAGCCCATCTTTTTGGTGGTCTTCCTAGTAGTCTCTTTCCTAGAGGTTTCGAGTTCTTTGCTATCCTTATTAATCTGTTGTCGTCAGCTCTTTCTACATGATCATTCCATTCTTTACGCCTTTTCTTCACAATTTTTCCTGTATCGGCAACATTACATTGTTCCCAAATCTGTTGGTTCCTTATTCTGTCCATTCTGGTCTTTGCTACAATGGTCCTAAGTGTGTTCATCTCTGTAGTCCGCAAGAGTTGTTTTGTTCTTTTTGTACCTGCTCTAGTTTCGGATCCATAGACTAGTGTTGGCCTGACTATAGTCTTATATATTTTCACCTTGCTGTTAACGGATTTGTTTTGTTACGCCATGTTACGTCTCTAAGTAATCCTGATATTCTGGCCCCATTCCAAGTTTATCGTTGTACTTCTTCGTAGTTGTTTCTATCACTTGTAATGTCTACCCCTAGATATTTAAACTTCATGACCCGCTCTATCATATACCCCTCTATCTCTAGATTGCAGCGTATGGGGTCTTTAGCGATTGTCATAGACTTTGTTTTTGTGTTTGATACAATCATATTATAACTTTTGGATGTCGTAACCACTCTATGTAAGAGCCTCTGTAGATCGTCCTCTGTATTTGCCATGAGTATTGCATCATCCGCGTCACATACCATATTTATATTCTTGTGGCCCATTCGGTATACAGGTAGATCTTTAACACTATCTATTAATTTGTCCATTACTAAACTAAAAAGTTCGGGGCCCAGGGAATCCCCTTGTCGTATGCCGGAGTTACAGTTTATCTCTTGTGTATATTCACTACCTACTTTAATCTTTGTACTAGTTTCCAAATTCATATCGTAAATAATCTTAATAATAAATTCTGCAGGGTACTGTAAGTTTCCTTACGCGATCAAATGCCTTCGTGA
>JABXWE010042461.1:0-26112 GCA_014611495.1 Limonius californicus | reverse complement strand
ATTTTACATACATTTTAAAAACTTGTTTAAAATTTTTTTCTGTTTACGTTTCGCTAAATTAATTAGCTTTTTCAAAACGAACAAGCATACATTTATTATTAATATCTGAAAAAATAAGCTTGTGAAAGAATTAATAAAACAGCAAAAAATACAACTGACTCACCTAATAAGATAAAGAGCAATTTTCTGTATATTAATTTGTCAAATATCAATAGTAAAAGGTGTAAAACACACATTTTTAAACAAATATTACTTATTTATATTAAATTACAATTTCATATAACCACCATGATAGGTACATGTGCTTAACATGAGCGAAACAGACATTAATTTTAATGCGCAAGATCCCTTACATTACATTTTACCAAATACAAGTTATCAAAATACTCTAGGAAATAAATTATAGACTGAAAATATTTGCTTCATTTGCTAAACATTTTTTTTTAATATTTAATTGTTACAGTAAGTTATGATAAATTATATTTAAATTTTCAATATGATTCTCTATGCAATATTTTGGTTGTTTCAAAACTAAAGTTGTGAAAGTTATCAATTGCATGATCAGCAAGGGCGGTTGTAGGTTTATTTGAAGAACTAATCTTAATTTTAATACAATTTTTATGTTGATTTATTCTGGTTTTTAATCATTGTTTAGTTTGGCCAATATAATTAGCATCACAATTATTACAATCTATTTGGTATACTATGTTTAAATTTAAATTTATTTTATCTTTAAGGAATGGAAATGTACTTTTAGATGTAATTTTAGTGATAAGAATGTTAGTATGCTTTTTAGATATTTCTAATTAATTTGATCAATTTTAATGCTTACGCCTTATTGGCTGAACCCTTCAGGGACGATTAAAAATTGTTTGTATGTATTGGGGTTGCTAGGTAACTCGCTAAAAACGATGTCTTGTAAAACAGGTTGCACTTTGCCGACCAAGCTGAAAGTACGCTAAATTTTGTGTTTATAAGTTACTGTTTTCAAATAAAAATAAATGTGTTAAAGTTCATTTACGTACTCAAAGTGTTTTCTTGCACTTACGTTCGAGAGTTAGTGAAAATATCCGAAAAATTCCAATTTTATGGAATAATAGAAAGTTGGCGTCAGTCGTTCGTCAATATCTTTTTATCACTCATCTTTTGTTCATTTTATAAATTTCAATTTGGCTTGGAAAGTTGACACAAACGTCAATGATACTTGTGGTAAATTTACAATTTACAAGAAATAATTAAAGTTAATTAAATATAAATAAATAAATAAAAGGAAGTGCTTCGAAATATTAAAATGGAAGAATTAATTTAGGAGAAGAATTTACAATACGGAATTTTACCTAGAAACAATTACCTCCAAATTGTTTCTAGGTAAAATTCCGTAGAACCTTAAATTGATTCGTATAAGTTTATAGTCAACTAATGGTGTATCCTGATTGGAAGGAAGTGTTAAGAGCTGAATTTACTTACGTGTGGGCAAGATTTCGATACCACAAACAACAATTAACTGCACTATCGAAAATAGTTTACTGAATTTAGAATCGCTTCTAAAATCAAATTGGATGGTAGAATTGCGATCGGCAAGGAAATTTATTGACTTTCTAAGAATCAGAAAGCGTTTCCTAGTATAAAATTAAATTTAACATCTTTAAATCGCCACTTGTTTTCCACAACTGTGGTAAGTTAAACTAATAGCCATCTGATTTAAAACGGAAGCTAATATTTCCATACTTTACGATGCTTACGTTATTGCAGGGATTATCTTCTAATGTACTGTATCCCTTATAATGAGCAATGACTATTTAAAATTTCCTGTTTAAAACGGCATTTTAAATGATAAGCAAATCAGATTTTAAACAAACATTCCAACCATTTAAAAAAGTATGCCTAGGAAATTACGAAATATTTGGCTAACCTATAAATGGTCAAGGTAATCGTAGCATTTGTACCAGAAACTGGATTTCGGCTTTATTTTCTATGATTAGGGTTGGATTCTCAGTTTTAAAATGGATATTGATTCTTGATTTTAGAATCGTAGAACTATTCAGAGAATTTTAATTTTAATTTTCGTTTCTAAAATGGCTTGAAAATTCGACATCCACGCTCAAGGAATCATTTCTGAATCGAGAACCGCTGCTTGAAAATTTATGATTTGTGACAGCACCTTGCTTTTGCTAATATTAACATCTTGAAAAACTACTTGCAATATTATCATATAATATAGCAGTACGAAACTTAATTTGCAGTTGAAAGTCCTGAATTAAATCAGATAGTTAAGCGAATATCGAATAAATTGAAGATTTAAGCATATTACGGGTCAATCGAGTTTTTCCGACGACCCGTAACCAGATAGATGGAAAATGGCCTACAGCTTAGCTCAGAGGAGTAGGGGGAGTTCGTGAAAATCGCTTATGGGAGAAAATCTTTAGTTGTGTACAGGGCGAGTCAAAATAAGTGGGCGTCACCTTCCAAATCCAGCTGTTTGTAGGTCCTCGTGGAAGGCCGAGAAGCCAACAGCTTACGGGAATGGAACTTACCGTTATTGTGCCTCCTCCTATGTATTTAAAGCTTGCATAATTCTTACACAAACAAGTACAAAAGACACAATAAGAGGCAGTAAACTTTAAACACATATATAATTAAACGGTTAAAAATGACAATACAAGAAAATGACAAGTGATAAAGCTACAAGTCTGGATTACACAATTTAATCTTTGAACGTTCAGAAAAAAAATTCCCCGCCACTGGTGCAACGGGATTTACGTTTTACATACAGCTACGTACCACCAGTGACGCTGGAGTTCACAAAAATAAAATAACAGAATATAATCTGATAGTTTGATAATAAACCACTAAAACCACATATGGCGACTGAAGGTCGTTTTTTTGTTGGATTTACATGAAGTTAAATTTGAAGTCTGCAAGTTAACGCGAGCAAACAAAAAAGGTTTCTTTATCACAACATAAAACTTGGTGTTTTTACCTTGAATTCCGGTGGATGGCTTAAAAGGAGGTAGGCACAATGTAGAGGCGATTTCCAGATGCAGGGCCAAAAAAAGAGAAGGAAGACAACGTTCTTCGGGGCAGCGTTGCGACGAGATGTAGCTGTTACGCCCCTGTAGAATGCCAGGTTGCTTTCAACGAGGTCAGTTAACGTGAAGACAGAAGCGAGACTTTTTGGACGATGGGAACAAAACAATTTCCAGCAAAACACTTGCACGGCTTCTTTTTTTTCTATTCACATCACAAACATCCGAACTGAATCGACAGGAGCAATTATAATCTTTAATTGTCCAAAACCAAAGCAAACATTCTGCTATTTTTTTTGTATATCCGACTTAAGTTGATTTAATTTTGCTCTACAGCAAACAGTAATACGGCAAAATTTACCAGAAACGCCACGAAGGAAAAGAAAACGATATTCGAAATTACGTCCGTCTCTCTTAAGGGTCTAGCTTCGACTGCCTTTCCCCCCGCTGCAGAACAGTCCCCAGCCTAATTTTTATTCTAGAAGGAATACCACGTGCAGTTGTTTTGGGAAAACCCTCGGGAAGCAATATTGAAATACTAATGCAGCAAAAAAATTAATTCTGAGAAGTGCTTTCTAGAAATTCCGTCTGCACGGTGAAAACATCCCACAACGAAAAACCTTGAACAAATCTGGGACTCCCTTGGTCATAAATTATTTCAGGATGGAAAACACCAACAAAACGGTAGTCAATACAAAAAGGCCATTGAAATTGCGTTTTTAAGTTCTATGGAGCGGCCATTAGATGGTGATCAATTCAAATAAAGCGGCACAGCTTGAAATGAACATAACAAGCATACTGATAATGGGAAACTGTTAACTGTCATCAAAGGTAGTTGCAAAACAGTTAAATTATTCGCAGTCAAACACAATGTCTTCCCATTAGAAGTTGCCTGCCCTGACCATTTTAGTATTTCCTTAATTTAGCAATACTTAAATGCAGCTGCAAATAATATTTTTACAGTTTATAACTTTCGGAAACGAATATATCTAACAATATCAAAATGTATTTTCCAAAAATATCAAGCGCTACTGCCGAAGATATTTGTATAGCAATATGTACCGTAAGCTAGTAACAAAACCAACCTGGCAACTAACTAACAACTAGACAACGCACATTAAACGCAAAAATCAACCTGAGCATTGGAAGACCTCAATATAGGATGTAAATGATTACAGGTTATTACTAGGACGTCTGTATTTCTTTTACCTTTTTATTCCTGGTCACTATTTCTAAGAACTTTCTAAGACTGATGCTGTCGGTAACCCTTTACATATTTTTAAGTTAGGTGCTTACAGGAGAAGATAATTAAAATAGCAAAGATGAATTTCTTAGTACGTATTTTGGGTTATCTTTACTGTTTTTATATAAAGATATATACTGGATAGTTGAGTCAATTTTATGTAGCGAATGTTCTTTTTAGTAGCTTGCTACGTCTACAAGCTACTTTTGCTTCAAGTAGCCCCTTATTGACTCTGATTATAAATAAATCAAACTATCCCACACGCTAGAGATGCTGAAAAGGTCAAGTAATACAGTTATGTAATGTGTAATACATATGTCTATAACATGGCCGTTAGACCAAAAAGAAACATAATGTAAATATAAAGATTATGTAAAGTACATTTGTACATTTTTTTAAAGAAGGGTCGGCAAACCGCACACTCGATAAACTCTTTTTCCTGCAGCCCACATAAAAAAACCTTATGGTTCCGTATGGTTGATTTCACCACCAATTTCTTTTCACTCGTGCTTTTATTAATATTATTAATGGAACCTTAGCCTTTAACTAAGGAGGTTGAAGAATTCTCACACTACCCGGGAGGTGGTATATTTTGTATTCTGCTGTTCTTACCCATTTGTCCCTAAAATAATTAACAGATTTTGCTGTTTATCGTTGTTTATTTTAATATCGATTTATCTTAACCAAACCATATAAAATTGAGTAACATTATATACAATTATGACTAAGTAGAAAACAATTTCCTAATAAACGCTAACAATTGAAAATTTTGCAGGGTTTGCTTTGAGGGCCAATTGTAGGCTGTCACATTTCGACTGGTTCCTTCTATTTGTATCACTAATAGCAAAATAGTTGTATAATAGTGATTCTGTGACGAGGTATACTAGAACCTACCGTAACCCCAATAGTTCGCAGGTACTCATCAGAAGGGTAGCGCTACCACGCCAGCTGGAACAGTAAAAGGAGGATACATACTTGCAACTTCGCCACCCTGGCTATAATGACCTTCGCGCAAGAGCGGATTCAAGATTTCATGGATCGAAAAATATACCACCTCCCGAATTAAAGGTTAAGATAGCGTCATTGGTTTAATAGCTAAGCTTACAAAAAACCCTTTCCTTAGAGGTGTCGCATGACTTTTCCCCACCTGCCCGCCGCCACTTATTGGTTACTCAAGTAGCCCGATCCCTCGGAAAGGTTTGCTACCCCTGTTTTACATGAACTAAATAGGTGAATACTCGCCTTTAAAAGAGTTATAAAATCCGTAACAAATATTTTTATGTAAAGTTTGCATGGAGGTAAATATTTTTTCTGAGTAGCGGAAGATAGGAATGGTAAATATATTGTAATTATTCCCCGGTATTTAGATATAGTACGCAATGCCAATCCAAACAGAGTCTTCGTAAACGCTCGTTATAATAGGGTTGATCATGTGAGCTCCTGTTTAAGGGATTTACACTGTATTTATAACACTTTAAGTAGTGCTATTTAATTGCATGTATCTACTATCATACCTATTGCATCGCAATACACTCTTCTAGTTCTCTATTTCTTATGATTGTAATGAAATAAATTTTCAGTTTTTACCAGTTGTTCGTTGCATTTTACCAATTTCTCAGTCACTAACATCAATTAATTTTTAGACAACTCAACTATCTTCATATTTAAAACCCTAACTTGTTCCGCTGGATTTTAATTTATTTGTCTTTGCAATTAACAAAACGTACCATCACAACGGAAAATGCAAATATAAAGATGCTTTTCTTAATACGTTTGTATCCGAAAAAATGAGTTGCACTGATTAAAAATACAACAGGGGCAAGATTCTAGCTTGGGAGAAATGCTATAATAATGAATCAGCATACGAGAATCTAGGCAAGAGTAGTCGGGATAGCAAATAATAGATATAAGAGTCAGTATATGAAATGTAGCCCGCCAATTATTTATGACGTGATAATAACAACACCGTCCAATTTTCTGAAGTAAGAATTCTGCGAGCTGCACCCGAATAGCTCCTTTTTATTGGAGGGCAAGGTACCCTTGGAAGAGGTCGAATTTCTCCATAAAACCGTGGAATACTTAATGATGTAGTGGAATAATTGAAGCAAGGAGAGCTCTTACAAAAGAACCACAGAATGTTCTACCGAAATACTTAGTTTGCTGAATCCTCTTAGTTAGTTTAATTATTTTTGGGAAATTTTGCGTTGCTGCTATTACAAAAAATTATTTTGGGGGAAATCACATCATATTGGTCAGATCCTTGAAACAAATAATTGCGAATATTTAGAAGGTATTAACGAACTCGACACACTACAAATATGGATTGTCAGTGTTGCTATTAATAAAAAAGTCACCTTTTTCGGTTTATTCAAAAAAATGAGCTTCCGCAAGAAACGTTACTTAAAGGCTACGTGTAAATATTTGAACATAATACAGAAATTGTATTATGTACATTTAAAATGAAATTTCGTTTGCCGGTCTTTTTTCGCCAAGATGGTACTTAGTAGTAGTAAAGTAAATATCTACTACTTAGCCAATCAAAAGAATTATAGAAACAAAGAAATACTCATGTCTTCGAAGAGGTAATACATATTTCACACATTCCCAAATAAATAAAAGTATTTATTCATTTAATAAAATGAACATTAAGACAAATGAGAATAATAACTTCTTTATCCATTAGAATTAGAATTTAGGAAAAGTGGAGGATTTACGAAATTGATTGTTCTCACTGTAATGGAAAATATATTGGGCAAACTAACGTAATATTGAGATTAGCTTGAAAACATATGTAGCTCATTTCAAGAGGCACATATTGCCCAACATATTTATAAGAGTGGACAAACCACAAACCAAGAAAACCTAAAATTGTTAACAAAAGTGTCTTCAACAAAGGAACTGAATTGCTATGAGACCATTCATATTTTTAAAAATAGGGGAATCTTTTAAATTCATATAATGGGCCAATTCCTAATTGAGATTTTATTAATTTCTGCAATACATACCCTTAATCGGTTAAACGTAAAGAACCTTAACGACGATCTTGTATTTAAGTTTTCATTTATTACTAGATTAGCGTGGGACTTCAATTGTTGACTTGGCGAAGGACTTATCTCCAGGATACTCCTCAGCCAAGTTACTTTAGTTAGTTCAAGTTCCTACTCACGATGGCAGCTTAGTTGCCGAAATTTAGGTGTTCTAAATATCGTGGTGGTAAAGGGTTGACCAAAGTTTATTCACTTAAATAACTGTCTCCAATAATTCCTATTTGTAACACAGGTAAATTTCAAGCCTTCTATTTTTCAAAATATTCTGCAAACATAGGCAACACAACCAACACTGGAGTAATATCGGTGATTGTTCTAGTGCCCTTCAACTAAGCGAACCAATTTTTGAATCTCAATTAATTCTTTCAGGATGCACCGTAGACTTAGAGACATTTAGTAATTTGTCACGAAGCGGGTATTTGCTGCCACCATTGGTTTATTGTATAGGAATGTGTATCCTAACCATGAATTCTGCTATCTGAAGTAGTTCCAATCCCCCCTAGTGATTTTTAACGTGTCACACATCCCAGTTGCACGGGACCTACGGTTTTGGACCTTATTCGACAGGAGGCGCACTTTTAAAATTTTCCCCGCCAGAAAATTCTCACCAACGGCGGCCGGATTCGAACCCGCGTTCATTGAATCTCTAGGTAAGTGCGCTAACTACTAGATCACCGAGACCAAGCTCACCAGCCGCGTGCTATTTACAAAATCTTTAATGATAATATTTTAGTCGCATATATGCGACAATTGCTTTGGAAGTACATGGTAAGTCGTCGACGGATTTTGATAAATATTGCAACACGCTGCTACACGTTTGGTTTCTGTTACATGAATTTCCTTTTCATTTCTACATATCATTTCATCAAAATACAAAAATTAACAAACCAGATATTAACTTGATATACTGTCAATCAATTTCAGGTACAAAATCAGAAACTATTTTTCTACCTCAAAAACGGGGTTTGCATCGCCTAAGCGGGGATCTGATTCTGATTTCAGGATCTAGAATAGCTTTGCAATTTTCGAATCAAAGATTTGTGTTCAATTTTAACATTTAAAAATTGGGTAGCACTTTACCTAGACCCTGTCATACCTATACTGGTATAATTGGGTAAAAAAGAAAAAAGATGTTTGAAGTGTTCTTTGAAAATTTACAATTTTCAAAACTTTACCTTATATCTTGCACGTAGTACCGTTTAGAATGTTTTTTAAGCAAAAACCGTATTTAAGCAAACTAGACTAAATGCATTAGATATACGTAACCTCTAAAACCATATTTGTTTAACTAGAAGACTTAACACAAATGAAAATTTGATGTTGTTGATTTATTATTCATTATGTAAGGATGAATACAAAAATAATCTTGTTGCAATACACTAAATAATTAACAAACCAATACAAAAGATAACTTTATGGTTTGCTGATTTATTACTTATCATCACTAGTTGTTGTTATTACCGAATGTTTGGTAATTCCTTAATCTAGGAGGAATTTTAATATTGCGTGTGTCTTGCATATCCAGCTTCGTCTATCGTTGCAGATATTAATTCTAACTATTAGATTAACCAGATAAACCTGTTTTTGGTTACTGCTTTCCTGTTTACGGAATCGCAGTTAGCCGCAGTTTTAAAGTTAATTGCAAAAAAATATATTATTTGATCTTTTCTCAGCAAGTGTAACCAGCTTATCTGCTACTTCTTCAACATTCAATAGAGCTGATAAAACCTTCCGCATTCTAAGCATCGGATTTTGGAATCAGTAACTAAACAAAAATTAGCTTAACAAAATCTTCGGACAGTAGTACATATATAATTAAGTAAATTCATATTCGCATGAATTTTCTCAATGGCCCTTAATAAAACGTTATCCAGTATTTTCCATATTATTATTGCGGCGGAAACTAACCATTATTTTCTAAACTCGCAACACAAAAGTTGACATTCATAACATTCCATCAAATATATTCATGGTAGCACTAATTGTGTTGTAGTTTGACAATGCAAATGTAAACTTTACCGCAGGAGTATAAATTGTCGACAATTACGGTCCACTCCGTTGCCAGCAGTAAAGCAGGCGCCGCGACGGCTGCTTCATTCCACTGCCAACTTCAGACTTGTCCTGCCCAACCCACCCTTGTATCCTTGCCGTTTTACTATAAAACTACATTTAGACTTATATGCGAAAACCTCGTCGCAAGCGGCAGTTTGCCTCCACATCGCGCAACTGAAAAAAGTTTTAATATATTCCCTTATTTCACTGGGATATCCTGGTATTAATCATACTTCTGATAATGTTGCCTAAAAGTTGCTCCTAGTTAGTTTTTTTTGAATATACAAGCATAAATTTGTAGTAGCTATCAAAAACTGTGAACGGTTTGTAAATAATTGTGTATGAACCAGGTACCTATTTTCAATATGAGAATTTATATTTGTTACAGATACCCAACTGAAATTACTTTGATCTATTTAAACCAACAAAAATAGTTTGAAACTTTCACGGAAAGAAATCGTGAAACGTTGAAATAGAGATTTTTCAATATAATTACCCTTGGGGGATTACAGAAATGCCTTTAAATTCAACTGACTAAATTAAAGGAAAATAGACTACACTTCTGATAAAAGAATTGTTAAGGTGGTAAAAAAATGGACCAACATGAATCTACATTTATGACATATTTTTTGATATAACAATCAATATCGGGATTCTGTAAACATTTTTAGATTCTTAATCTAACAAACAGTTATCACACCTTAGCTAAGCTATTTCAGAAATTAAAAGGCCCGTAAAAATTTAATGTTTAAAAAAATAATATTCTTGAATCTTGGAAACTCTTCAGATACAATTAACCATTGCACTGCATAGTCAGCATTCTAATTTAAACATTTAACGTAGTGTGGTAGAAGATTTTGTATACCTTCGTCATACAACGTTGCCGCCTGTGACGAAAACCAATTATCTATCGTCGTTTTTAGGTTCTTAAAACATTTTTAACATGCAGGAAGAGGATATAGGGATTGTCAAAAATGCCCTAACTGAATTATCCCATGAGTTGCACAGTTCGAGCCGTAACGTGGTCGGGTGTTATTGTGCAAAAGCACAGCATCCTCATCTTTTGGTGTGAATCGCCCCTCTCAACTTTCAAAGCCTCTTCAGGGATGATTTTATAGTAGTCAATAAACAACAGTAAAAAAATACTTTTATTGAGAAGAAACGTTTATTGCATCTTTTATATTATTACTATAGGTTACACAACAGTTTCAACTTCACAATAAGGAAAAAAAACTGTACACACTTTTTTCTGGATAGTGGTCCTTTCCATCAAACCTTAGCTCCAGGTGTTTATAGCCATATCTTTTTTCTTTTGGGCAACATATTTTCGGTTAAGTTTGAAGGCCTTCCTCTTTTCCTTTCGTTGCTGTGTAACTGTACAAGAGTTGCTGCAATTGATGCTTTGAACTCGAGAAAAGGCATATTAGATCCTCTAGATTTTCGAAATAGAATCCATGCGTTTACTACCGTCACATTTAGAAAATGAAAGACAATTCTCATATAGAACTTCTTACATTTTGTCGCTTGGGGGTAGTGAGCAATCATACGATCAGTAAAGTCCATACCACCCATAAAACGATTGTACTGAGCATTTGCCTGTGGTCTCTGAATTTCCACATATGTTTTATTTTTTCTATCCCACTGTTTTACAGGTTCCTTACCCGAAAATGTTGAAATCATGGACATGATGTTGTTGTCTGCCCATCTGAATACTGTAAGATTTTCAGAAGATGTAGTGACCGAACATACTCCTCTTCCTTCCTTCAAAAGCTTTTTTTATCTTTCAGTTTCTTGCTTGCTTTCTGAACCCTGTTGGGAAGAACTGTGCCAGCCAGGAATATCTGATTTTGTTTCAATTTCAACAGAAACTTTATAGAAGTAAATAAGTTGTCCAAAAACAGTTTACGATTTTCTCCTCCGATTTCAGAACACAGTCGAACTACCGTATCACCAATTATACCTAAATCAGATGGTTGCTGGCTTTTTGAATAATGTATTTCAAACTTATGGACGTATCCAAATGCCAGCACCCAGACCTTGAAACCCCATTTCTTGGGTTTGGACTTTAGGTATTGCTTAGTCATGTGTCTACCTTTGAACGGAATTATCATTTCGTCTATTGAAAGAAATTCTGGCACACTAACAGCATCAAAAATGGTTTTACTCAAAGTTTCAAGAAATGGGTGGATTTTTATAAATGGGTCTTGATTATCATCGGGAATTACTGAATTGTCTGTAAAATGTAAGTACCTCTCTAGAATTTCATATCTCTTCAAAGACATAGTACCTGCAATTTGATCAAATCGTAGGCTGGGGATGCTACTCCAGTACATACGGTAAGCTGGGTATTTTATGTATGTCATAATTATGTTTACACCAAAAAATTCATCATTTCGGCTTGACTTGTTGAAAAATTTTCTTTTCCAGATTGTACAGCATAACGTGTAGTTTCTAAAGCTATATTTTCAAACAGTTCTTCAGTAAAAAGCTGTATGAAAAATGCATATGGAGTAGTACCATCATTCTTTATTTCGTAGTGCCCTTGAAATTGAAGTGGAGTTTCAAAAAAATTATTGTCCTTTTCTGCATACAATATCGCTGGGTCGAGATGCTGGTTTCTTTAGTTTTCATTTTAGAACAGCCAAAGGAATATTATCATCATTACTGTCGCTGTTGCACTCTGGGTCCCAAATCCTTCTCATATGCGCCTGTAGCATGAGGCTCATCACCTAAAAAATCAAAATATGTACTTTTCCTGTCTTTTTCCATAAAAGGTAATGGTCCGTATTCCATCTGCCATTGCAGCTGAAAGAAGCCAAACAATCACAACAAGCTTTTACAAAGAAAACACCAGAATTCAGGGTACACATTTGCACCTAGTACACAAATGTGTATATCTATTATCATGACAGAGGCACATACATATAACCTGTCTTCTAATATTCTGTGATTACTAAGGCATTACATCTATTTCGACCAAAATAAGATGTATGTAATTCACACCACCAAAACATAAACAAACTTCAAACTAAATCAACAGGTATGAAACCTGACAAGCCATCTGTTGAGCAGTAGCCGTAACCTAAATGTACACGTTTATGATCACTGAGCAGATCTGGATCCTTTAGATTTCCATTTAAATGACATAAGAGTAAATGTACACATATGTGTAAATATCCAAATATCCCTTAATAGGTTAAGACCTTACTATACATACGTCTCCATTAATTGCCGTACTACTTTCCAGGAATTGAACCAAAAATATGCTCTTCCTGTCTTAAAAAACAGTAGCCATAAGCTTTCGGTTCTCAAATGTTTGCTTGAAGTTTTCGGCTTTGAGGGAAACCCGCATGCTTCCAATGCAATGATTTTTGCTTGGTTTCAGTATTTGTGTGAAATGTGAGTCTCCTCGCCAGTCACAATGCGTTTCAGTTACTCATCACAAGCAGGAAGGTCAGTGGAAGGACCATTCGCTAGTTTTAGTGAACATCCGTTAACATTTTTGGAATCGACCTTGCACAAAGTTTGTGGCACTGGAGCCTCCTCTTGTCAATTTTGTACAGTACCGTACGTAAAGTTTGAAGATTATTTTCATTCATTTCGGAAATCTTGAAACGTGTATAATCACCAATTTGGTTGTTCATGTTCTCAACCAAATCGTCCTGGGCATTAGAAGGTCTCCCACTTCTTTCCTCATCGTGCACGTTTGTTCGGTCATTTCTGAAATTCCTACACTAGCGTCTGACCTTTCCTTCACTCATGATGCCTGGACTATCAACCTCGCATATTTGCTGGTAAATTTGGTAGCGTTTCGGCGCGCATTTCACATTTGCTGAATTTTTAATAGTACTGTTCATGTTAGCGCTTTATTGTAAACCAGAATAAAATGACAGAACTACAGTAAAGTGACATGTGGCTAGCACATCAACCATTAAAGCATCATAATGCACCAAATTGACTACGCCCCTTATTCCACGAGAATAAGTCTCGTATATTAACAGCACCGAATGCTTTTTATCTACGATAAGGTATAAAAAAGTATGCATTTCTTTAGCATATACAAAAATACCTATCTATACATTATGTTAGGGTTTTAACAAGAGCATATTTTAATTAATAGCTCCCCTCAAAATGTATAATCATCTTCCAATTCAGTTACAACACTAAAACTCCATGTAAAAGAAATTAAATTTCCAGTTCATAAAAGTAATGGATAAGTTTACTAATTTAAACTCCATGTAAAAAATGTTAACTTTAAAAGTTTATTCCCCAAAGATACATGAGCACGTCGATCGCTAACCGCACATTTTTTAAGCAAGATGAGGGGCAGTAAAGCAGTTGTTAACTGCCATGTCTATGTTATAATCCGCCCGGGTAGCCAGTTCGGAGATAATAACATTATATTAATAAAAGAACCGGTAGTAAAGCTGCCAGGAGGTTCAAACAGAGACAGGTTAACTTGTGGTAGGTAAAACGTTATTATTCACATTACATTTATGAAAACAACGCAACATGTGTTTTGTCTACAGATTTTATTGCTAGTCCCAGCTTTTATTCCACCTACACGGAGTTGAAGCCAAAGCCTCACAACCCACCGGAATATATCAACCGGGGGCTTGGGGTAGTCAGATGGTATATTTCACGGGAGCGGTTTTCTCCAAATTTAGTAGTTTAGAAAGCATTGTTTATAAATAAGATTTCCTACCATAGCGAAATGTATTAATGTGCCGAAAATAGACACTGGGCGGTTTGAAGAGGAAATTATTAATTGCTTCCGCAATGCTCACTTAAACATAAGTTATTACTTGAAAGTGTTAATGTAAGAAGAAAACTGTGCTAAAATATTAAGTAACCGTCCGGATTCAAAAATCTTAAAGAATCGTATTTGGATTTTAGGAATAAGACTTAGTAAGAATCCAATATCGAATTTGAGAAGTTTGAATCGTTTCTCGGTCTAAACTCGGACACCAATTACGATTCTCAGTTACTGTTCTAAGATCGAGGCTTCTAGAATGAAAAATGCTTCTACAGGGTGTTAAAGAAATACGGCGTGCTCCCGCTTTTACGTTTGCGAGTAGAGGTTGATGCTTCTTAAATGTTAAAAAGTAGCAACATCGTTGTTTCTAATACCTTGAAAATGTTCATGTCTCTGGTGAAAATAACCATTACTGTCTGCATCAGTGGAATTTTTAGCTAATTGATTTAGTAAGTGCAAACAATAATCTGTGGAAATATATTCCAAATATATTTCCAAAAACGTAATAAGTCCAAAAGTTTGCAATACTAGCGAAGAAGTCTTATAGAGAATCAGGTTTAATTAATATTATCAAGTAGATATTTTATTTAACCTAAAATAGACTTACATTGTTAGAAAGCCCAAGTAGTCATTACTACATAAAATTGTACGGAAAGAAAATCGAATTTGCAATTGTTGTTCAACCAAATACCAAGAGTGGCTGTTCTTTGTGTTTATTAATGCATTCTTTGTAAATGTTGCCTCATACCTGATTAAAATTCTATTATGTAGGTTTTAATTTTGAATGATCCAACGGCAAAAATCCATACAACAAGCGAAATCTGTAGGTAAGGGGGCTTGAACAGGCTGGATATGAAATGGATATAAAGTTCTCCAAACTCGCATTTGTGGTACATTAGCTTGTGCAGATACACGAAGAACAGAGGTGCTGGGATTATTATCAATTTCTCGCAGGACGTTGTCCTCATTATCTAGTACTTGCTGTATTGGACGCTAAGTTGACGGTTTCGGGAAACTTCCGTGTTCACGTACATGGTTGTGCACTCGTTGGAAAACTCGTCGGTCTGGTAGTCACCGATTTGGAAATCTCAACCCAAAAATTATCACCACTTATGTAATTACTATTGAAAATTTCACACCTCTACTTTAGAACCAATAAGATGGCTTTATTTTGACTCGTTACCATGGCAACCAGAAAAATTTCCGGAAATTTTTTTGAGGCGAGGATACTTGTTAAAATGACAGGTTTTATTTATACTTGGGGTGTGAAATTTTCTTACCGAATACCACACGAGCTTAAATTAGTGCCGGAAATTTGTTTTCGGTCACGAATATTTTAAGAAAATTATTATTAACCTCTAGTGGTATTACAAGTGAAAATTATTTTTGTATTCGGTTTGATAGCCGAATGGTACAATATTCCAATTGTTATAAAACAAATGGAATGATAGGAGTATTTAAATTTGTCCTACGGGTAGGATAAATAACAATGAAAACACCTACAAACATTTCGTTTACACACGTTTTAAGCCTTCTAATCGTTGCCAGCAACAGGATTTAGCATTAGAAAAACTCTAATCAAATACAGTTTTTGCTATAAAGATGTTTCAGAAGCTACAATGTGCAAGATATAACATAATTCTGGACATTTATAAAATTCTCAATAGCACTTTAACATTTCGTTTATAAAACCTACAGGGTGATTCTAAATATGTGCGGAAAACTTTAACCACGCATAATTGAGGTTATTTGACCCCTAAATCACCAAGTAATTGTTGTTTATCGGCACCGCTATGTATGTTCACGTTTCAAAGTTTTCTTCATATCAATTCACTAAAATGTAAATACCTTTTATGTTTCTTTTTCGATTGTGATAAACGTCGTCATTTTTGAAAGCTGACAGTTCAAGCTTAATTTGTAGTCAGTCTGTATAATTGTATGTGAAAACTTAATGAAAGCTGACCTAGAAGTGAAAAATTTAGTTTCCAAAACAACGGAGTTTATCACAATTGGACAAGAAACAATAAATTATTTACATTTTAATGAATTGATATAAAAATATTTATTTTGAAACTCTATATCCCCATAGAGGTACAGAATTTGAAAAAAATTATTAAATGATTTAAGAGTTAAATAATCTCGGCTGTGCGTGGTTGACATTTTCGGTAGATTTTAGAATCACCCTGTATTTCTAAAAAAACTAAGGATTTAGTTAAAATTTTATAGCATTACAACTGTCTGGCAATTGTACAAAATAGCTTCTCATTTCTTAGCATACAACGCCTTCTATGCGTTTAAGGTTATTTTTAAGATATTTTAAAATGCAGAAGAAAAAAGATTTCTAAAAAAATCAGCAGTTGTACATGTTTTACGGAAGTGTGTAAATTTTTAAACACCTTTTTAGAAGGATGAGAGCTTGTTACGGGCCAATCGCGCTTTTTCGGCGATTCGTAACTAGTTTGATGGAAAAGGGGCCTACAGCTTAGCTCAGAGGAGTAGGGGGAGTTCGTAAAAATCGCTTATGGGAGAAAATCTTTAGTTGTGTACAGGGCGAGTCAAAATAAGTGGGCGCCACCTTCCAATTCCAGCTGATTGAGTAGGTCCTCCTGGAAGGCCGAGAAGCCAACAGCTCACGTGATTGGAACCTACCTTTATTTTGTGCCTCCTCCTATATATATTTGAAGCATGCAAAATTCTTACACCAGCAAGAACAAAAGACACAATAAGAGACAGTAAACTTTAAAACACATATAATAAAATAGAATATGACCATACAATCAAATGACACGAGTTATAACGCAAATAGTTTGAAATTACAATTATAATGAAAATCCTGGAACGTTCAGGGAACGACGCCGTTGACTCACAATATTTATACTATGATGTATCTGTGTGGTCAATGGCGTAGTTTACAGGAAAACACAGCATAAACAAAGTTTCTTTTTACAAGTATTTCGTGCAAATAAAAGATTTTTGACCGAAGTTCGCTTTTTTGGGTTTAATAAGACAAAGTTTAATTCCGCTAAATTTTGCAAGTCGCGCGCAAGTTTGGTTTCACCACACACAAAAAAACTGGTCTGTTTTACCTTAAAGTTCAGAGGAGTAGGCACATATAATGGCGATTTCCAGTTGTAGGGTCGAAAAACCATAAAAGATCGGAGAACAGCGTCCTTCGGGGCAGCGTTGAGACAAGATGTAGTTGTTACGAGTTGCTTTCAACTGGGTCAGAGGACGTGGGGACAGAAGCGAGACTTTTTCAGACGTCGGGAACAAACCAAATTCTAGCAGAACCCTCGCACAATTTCCTTTCCTTTCTTTTCACTTCGCATAGATCCGAACTGAGTTCGACAGGAGGAATTATATCTTTAATTGTCCAACACCAAGGCGTACATTTTGCTATCGCTTATGTATATATCCGACGGTTAAGTCGATTTACTTTTGCTCTACAGCGAACAAAAACGGTACGGTAAAACAGAATAGCAAAAGTGCCGCGAAGGAAAAGGAACCAATATGCAACGTTACAACCGTCTGTCTCGAGGGTCTGACTTTCACTGACTTCAAAATACAATGGGAACCTGCACCCCCCTCAAAAGATTGCACAACATTCTGAAATGTTGCGCAAGACGTTCTAGAAGGTTCTGGAATGTTCCAGAAAGAATATCACGTGCAGGTTTTGGGAAAACCCTCGAGAAGCAATATTGCCATGCAGCAAAACAAATAAATTCTGAGAAATGTTTTCTAGCAATTCCGTCTGCACGGTGAAAAACATCGCACAAAGAAGAACCTTGAACAAATTTGAGACTCCTTTGATCGTAAATTATTTCAACACGGGAAATACGAACAAGCTTAACAATGCTTCATTCTTTAAAGACGCAATGTAACCAAAACTGTATCCAATATGCAAACGGTAATTAAAATAGCGTAACCAATTCTTACGAAGCGACAAATAAATTAAGAAATTTATTCATATACAGTGGGGAATTTAAAAATAACCTAACAGGCTTGGGCGAACTGTTTCGTTCACTGTTAATTCTTAGAATCGAAGATAAATATTTGATATTAGAATCAATCGAAATGCGATTTTTAATTGCAAAATATGATTCTGTTCTTGATTCTATTTTCGAAAAAAGATTCTTAAGTTTTGGCAATTCGATTCATGACTGACGTGTAGGTATCGGAATCTCATTCGTGATTCTACACAGAATCAGCATTCGATTATCGATTCTAATATCTGAACCGGAAACCAATACTAACGACGATGCAGAATCAATTCTTGAGGCTTAAGAATCGGTTCCGATATCGTACTCGGGAAATCGTTTGACGTTTTACTCTCTAAAGAATTTCTGATATCGCCGGTTTTTTTTTCAGCCAACAGCAACATCCAAATCACTAAAAGCGATATGTGACCAAAATGAAATTTTAAAGATATTAATTCCTATATTTAAAATCACAATTTCAACGTTATTTTTTAGAGCTCTATACGTATTTAATATGTAAAAATATACAGAGTGTATTACATTAGAAATATACAATAGCACAAACAGTGTATATCAAATACGGGTGGCATCATTAATTTAGAAAAAAAAAGTTAATGTCACTTTATATTAGAAAATTTGCATTTTCGAAGGTATTAAATTTATTGCATATTTTTGTACCACTCTGTATGTTTAAAACCGTAACTTTTACTTTTATTTGATTCACGTACTCTGTTTCGATTCGTTTATCAAAATAGATTTATTAGTGACAATTTATACGCCAGAAAAGTCACGGCACATTTATAAAATGACTATTACAGCAATAAATAGTTTAACATAACATACTGTTTCATATAAAGACACTCGTAGACTCTAGGGTCCATAAAAACGGCTTAAAAAGAAGTTCGTCCCTAGACGCATTGACTCGTCCTTCCTTAAATAAATCTCAATTCTATCGCTCGGGGTGAAGTGCTTGAATAACGTTACAAGCTCTAAGAGGTTATCTCTCAAAGGAGAACAACTCATTAAGGGGGAATAGATAACACAGGAGATCTACAAAACATATTCGGACGGTTATTGAATTAGAACACAAAGCTGTGCTTCACTAACTGCCTGATGGTTAAAGCTATATTTACTAGACACTGCTAACGTAACCTGAAATATCGCAATTGTAAATACAATTCAATATAGTGTCATTCATTGTGACAAGGGGCCGGGTATTTCTATATGGTAATATTAATTTCTTCGCCGAAGAAGGCTGGAACAGCTTTATCGTTTTCACATATTTGCCTGGCGGTTCGTAAATCTTTTCGTATTTGCATGGGAAAATATAGCAATCCATAAAATCTGTCATTTTTCAGAGCACAGGGTTAAAATTCTAGGGTTGGGTAATCAGGACGTCCTCTAAAATCTAACGAAACATAGTTACAGCTGCCAGTTAAAGTTTAAAAACTAGAGTAACCTTGAAATTTAGGCAATTTTTGGAAAATAATCTTATGAAGATATATAAATAAAACCTGAAATATTACAACTAGTAACTTCATAGTATACAATACACATACAGCATTACCAGCGCATGAATGTGTCTCATTAAGTCAGGTTGTTAGAATGATTGTCTCTTGACAACTGTTAAATTATAAATATTACTCAAGTATAAACTAAAATGGCTTTTACAGAAGAACACCAATGAATTTATGAATAAACATTAATTCCGAAATAGTATTAAAGAAAAGGAGGATGAGTTTCTGCGGAAGCTTTCTGAAATCGCTTTCTTAACCCTTCCGTGACCGTGCGGGGTAACTCAGTTACCCCAGAAGTCATTTTTTTTAAATATTTTCTTAAATAATGTATTCACGGCATTGCCCGTTCATGTATGCCTCCAATAAACATTAGCGTAGGTTAATACATCATATTTGTTAGTAATTTTGATTTTTAGAAATATTTTTTTAACTTTTTCATCCCATATCTACCAAATAACCAGAATAGCACCCACCCGTAAATATTCCTCAAAATGCTGCAAGTACAAGGTGCTCATTCTGTCCTCGAAAACATGACGGAAAGTAAAAAATATCACATATGCGGAAAAACAATCTGCAATGTCCATCGGAAGGAAATAAAAAAATAATTTTGTCTTGAATGCGAACAGTTGGAGAATTAATCATTTTACATTTACGTCATTTATTTAGAATATATAAATTTTTATTTGTATCGTCAGTAAATCAAATACTTAAGAGAACTGCTTTGTTGCATTTATTTTGACTTGTAATATCTTTAAAATAAATATAAAACAAGTAAAGTACCAAAAATTTAAAGAAAACCATGGGGTAACTGAGTTACCCCGCACGGACTGCCACGTAAATTCCATTAGCACGGTCACGGGCGGGTTAAACTAATACCGTTTCTTGTTATTGTTTGTGGCCTTAATTTACGGTGCACCAAATATAGTGAGATTCTTCACAGCGGCGAGATAATTTGAATTGTTTCCACCATTATAGAGGTTTTCACACTCATTCAAGACAGGAACTGGGCGGATTGATTAGGTAGCAATGCGCTTAAGAATTGTTACCTACATTTACAGAGCATTTGGTGTTCAGGTGTAATTAGGAAGATTATACGCGCCAACGCGATAATTAAATAGACAACGACTGTACAGCACATAAATTTGAGGTAAGTGATGTTACTGGTTGATTTATGAGGAAGGTTGTATTAGTTATTTTCTGAATTCAGCTTATGTACGTTTGAAAACTTACTGTATGTGAATGGTTGGCTTAATGTTTTGGTTTTTCGCATACGATGAGATCCTATTCTTCTTTAGAAAATTTTGTGTGCTTTAATGTACTACATTTTAGCCCATATTTAAATTTTTATATATTAATATTTATATACTACTGTTGAACTATTTTTTTAAATAGCAATGGGAGTCAAGTAAAACCTCATTTGAAAGGTATTTTAATTCTGCGTCTGATCCTTGAGTTTCATAAAAAAATATTCATCCAGAAAAAAATGACACATGATTAAAAATAACAAGTTTATGGAAAAACGAAGGCACCCGGAAAATTTTGCGATTTGCGGTTCAGATATGTTATTGGCCTCTCGAGGACAACAACTTTTCCTTATGCCACTTTCCCGTAGCTCGTACCGTTCGACCGCCAGGAGCGTCTAAAGTCGAAACACGAATCGACGTCCAGCTCGCGTCCACGTCATCGCAGCGGATCGGTGGCGAGCTAAATCTGTTCGCATAAGTACGGCGCATTAACGGCCGGCAAAGACGGTTCTAATATCCCCGAAGGGGGCGCGGGCGACGCCGTAAAGTCGAAAAAAACGTTACAATCGGCAGAAAAACTTAGCCGGCATCCCCACGCCTTCTTCGGGGATGTTAGAACCGGCCGTCGATGTGCCGTACTTATGTGAACAGATTGAGCACTGTATATACAATGCGGTCGTAAAATGTCCTCCCCCGTCTACTAACTTTTGAACCACTTGATATTTCTTCATACAATTTTGTGTGCTTTAATGGGAGGCTAAATACTACTTTTTAGTATATTTCAATTTTATAACATTCAAAATGGCCGCTAGGCGACATTCTAAAATACTTTTTTAAATGGCAATGTGCTCGAGTGGTACTTCACTTGAAAGGTGTCTTTGAGTAGAGTATAATTCTATATTTTGGTAAAATTTTATGGATTCAAAAACAAATGGCAGACTTCCAAATTATCTGTTTCTGATATTCAGCAAAACGCTAAAAAATGTAGGAGGCGAAACAACAGAAGTAAAACAATTGAAATAATTGGTCTTTCTGTTCTGCCACTTTCATTCACTTATTGTGTTTGCTCACGTTTGAATATTGAGTGTTAGAACCGGTGATACTACCAATAATTATGGCGAATGTTCGAACTTTGCAGGAAAAAACTGAAGCAGTTTTTATTTCTGCTGAAGCCAATCGACACTTTCTCGAAGCCGAAAGAATATTTAATGAATGTTTTCCCGACCGTCCTATTTCGAGCACGTATTAAGGCAACTTGTGCAAAAATGTATCAACACTGGAAGTGTGCAAAACAAGGAAAACCCTGGACGACCCGCAATTTCAGAAGACAAACAAATTCAGATAGTCGGTGAAATGGTAGTACATTTTCAGCAATCAACTTCACATGTAGCTGCGATATGTAATGTATCGGCGACCACTGCCAAAAAGTTTTTACAGCGGCATAAGTTTCTTTCATACAAAATGGAGATTTTACACCAATTGATTGAAGATGATCCGGATAGACGCATTGAATTTTCTGAGGTCATGGCCCAAACCATTGCACGAAACCCATCCTATCTTCGCAATATCTGTTTTAGTAACGAATGCACATTTTTTTAAATGGGTTTGTTAACAGACAAAATGTAATATATTGGTGCGATGAAAATCCCCATGTTTTCCGGGCTCACACCCAATTTCAGCAAAAATTGAATGTGTGGATAGGAATACGTGGCGATCATATCGTAGGTCCCTTATTTATCGACGGAAGCCTTACTGAGGAATTGTACTTGAATATGCTCAAAAACCTCACCCATCCTTTAACAGTTAGGATTGCTAAAAATAATCCAAACGAATTTAGCATGGATATCATATTCCAGCAAGATGGCGCTCCTCCGCATTTTAGTAGACAAGTTCGCAATTATCTCGATGCAAGATATCCTCGATGATGGATTATTCGTCGTGATCCAACAGAATTCATATTCTTCTTCTTATGACATCTTTTCCTTGTGAAGGTTACTGATTAACTAAGCTATTTTGATTTTTGATGTTGCTAAATGAAATACTCCAATGA
Organism: Limonius californicus; assembly: GCA_014611495.1. Classification (NCBI taxonomy): domain Eukaryota; kingdom Metazoa; phylum Arthropoda; class Insecta; order Coleoptera; family Elateridae; genus Limonius; species Limonius californicus. The sequence goes on along the minus strand of JABXWE010042461.1, from coordinate 3,200 downwards.
AGATAGGCTGAAACAGTTTCTTAAATTCTGCAGCTCCAACACTTCGTTTGCCGTGTATCTTTCCTTGAATTATTATTTGCAGCAGACGGTATTTTTGTACCCGGATTATATGGCTTAAGTACTGTAGTTTATTCATTATGTGGAACTTCTACATTCGTAATTTTGTCAACCCATGATGTTCGAAATATACGTCTGTATATCCACATTTCGAATGCTTCCAAGCGTTCTGTTGTATTCTTATTTAATGTCCAATTGGATGCACCATATAATAATATGAGGAAAATGTACCAGTAAAGGTTCGAGATGATCCTGATATATCTAAAGTCAATATGTAGTTTACAGTGAATATTTAATAGCTTCTAATGTTGAATCTTATCAATCGCTTTATTGTAATCTATGAAGCCTACATACAAAATCTCTATTAACATCCATACATCTATATGTTAATACTTTAATGGCAAATAGTGGCAATAGAATAATTGTCACTAATACATCTTCTTCTATGCAAAATTGTAGCAAACGCTCGTGTTTCGTATTAGCATATTGTTCTACAAGATTATCATATTTATCCTGCCCAATATTCGTATTGAAATCTTCCATAACAATTGTACAGTCGGATTTCTTAAAGAATTTTATTGCCTCTTTCAGTTAATTATACAATTTTTCAAACTTTTTAGCGTTATCATCACTTCTAGGTGCACATGTTGGAACTATGTCTAGTCTACCAAAAGAAGTTTGTAATTGTAGCATTAAATACCTTCAAATAATGGAGGAAAGTTAATTACAGCTATGTCGATTCCTTTAGTTAGAATTCATCCTACTCAATAGTAATGATGTTTGTCTTCACTAGCAGAACAATATAGTGTTCCATTGGTTATAAATCACCTCCTGGAATTGGGCGAACGGACTTCATTCAAACCTACAATGTCTATTTCCATCCTGGACATTTCACTGACAATATTGTGGAGTTTTCTTGGTTGATACATGCTACATACCTTACACCTTCGCACCGTCTCCCCACTGAAGGGGCGCCCCGAACTGACGACCATTAGATTATTAACTTTCACGTGTGATTGTCTTGGGAAAAACCTAGAACAGTGCTTCTCCGTTGGTTTCCGCTCCGCAGTATTGCAAACTTTAGCCAAGCCTGCAAATGCAAAATCAGCTCATGCCATTGACCATTTCTTGGTTCTCTTGAATTCGGAAGCATTTATTCTCCGGGGACAAGCAAGTGCCCCTTGTACTAGTTTGGTTCACCTCCAGTATTGTATTTCCTCGTTACCCATCATATCTGGTGGGCTCTCCCCTATCCGCCACCTGGAGAGGCGCCCGATGGGGGACTAACAACCCCACACAAGATATTGATGAGATATTAAACGATGCTCCACTTAATATTCGATAAGGCATGTGATATCAGCATGATGATACCCCGCCCCCATTATGGGAGGCAAGCATTATGGGAGTGGCGAAATATTCATTATTCTGATAGATGGATTGGAGGTGGAGGGCCAGTCATGTGCCCGAGGTCTTAGGATTTAAATCTTCTAGGTTTTTAATTTTTGAGAACATCTGAAGAAGCAGGTGTACAATGTTGAAATACGTATTCATGGACAATTACTTGACGGAATCATCAATGCATATCAAATGAAATATAAAACAACAATGTATGATTTGCACATTTATGAACATGCTGCTCATGCTCGGCTACATGCACAGTTAATCGAACTAGCAAACTGCGATCACTTCAGTATCTTTGTTCGAAGTATGAGGATAAACACAAAATTAGACACATATACGCATGTGTAGAACTAACTTTGCCCTTCACTGGTCACGGTCAGTGTAATAAGTCCTTTGCTTATTTATGTAGAGTAACCTATATTAAATTTGACGTCACAGCACCCACTTTGAGAACCACTGCATTAGAGCAAGATACTTTCGATCCGCATAGCGTGACCAAACTGGTATTTGGCAGTACTCCTATCGTGGATGGCAAATATCAGTGGCAGAACCAAGCTGACTGGAATCCAGAGAGAAACACGCTAACGCCGGCAGTAGAAGTGCTTCTGGGGCTCCCCACTCTACATCTCTTAGTAGTTGTGGCAACTAGGACGCCTGTCCACAACTGGTGACCCGGGACACCCACCTATGGCCATAGCACGCTGATCACTTCTCTGTAGAACACCACAGGCTCCTCAACAATGTGCTCAGACCATATGCGCCAAGGGTTCGTTCGGAAGAATATCCTCTCTCTTATGCCACTCTCGAAAGGACTAGAAGCAGAACAAAGAGAGATTAATCTCAACAAACGGAACTGCATGATACGTAGATGGCTTCAGGAAGGGTGGTTGGCGTCTACGAATACAGACCCAGAAAACAGTTAACTCATTTCTTGGGGATGTCTACATCTGCTACTATCTTTGAGGCGGAAGTCTATGCACTCCTAACCTAACCTAAATAAAGCTAAGTCTCACTAAGAGCTTTGGAAAACCCCAAAAAAACCTCAATTCTGACACGTAAGCGTTGGTCGTCTCTACAAACTTTCGCGACAAACAACACTATAACACTACGCTGGGTACCAAGCCATGCCGGCATTGTCGGGAATGAACTACCTCAGCACGGTGATTAGCCTTCTGCCCATTGCACCCTGAACAAACATCTAACCACTATTTGCGTTGGAAACAATGCCCTCTGTCCTAGATGCGTAGCGGAGAATGAAACCTCTTACCACGTGCTGTGTGAATGCCCAGCTTGGGCCGCACTGAGGCACAGCCACCTGGGGCTCGGATTTCCTAACAGTAGTGACATACAAGAGCTGCCTATAAGCAGCATCCTAAGTTTCTGCAAATCAACCCGGATGTTCCACAGCTGAGAACACGACGAGAAGACACAATGGGCACTATTGCCTAAGTACCGAGTCTTCCGGGACCACCGTAGACAAACAACAACAAAAACAACTCCTATCGTTTATACTGCAATCAGTTCCAAGGACAACTCCCCAATAAGCAGTCTGCTATGAAATTTTCAGTCAGCACCTACAGTACATTTTTGAAGGACACACCACGAAACAAGTAGGGTCTGTAAGGCATAATTTATGGGTAAGCATCTGTGCTTACGGAAAACAACTGTATCGGACATTAACAGCGGATGGAAGTCTTAAAAAATCATGAAGATGTTCGCCTCGCCAAACAGGTAATGAGCAT
>JABXWE010042460.1:0-11632 GCA_014611495.1 Limonius californicus | reverse complement strand
ATTGACGGAACTAAACCATGAAAATGTCGTAGCATTATTAGACTGCAAGGAATCTTCACATAATGTGTATCTTGTTATGGAGGTAAGTAACTAATAATTTTACTTTTTAATCTATTACAGACTGGAGTAATTAATATACAAATTAATTGAACAATACACAATTACTGATAATAATAATTACAAATCAATTATAGTAAAATGCGGAGTAATTAATAAGAATATACTATATTGTAAATAACGTTTTTAATACATTTTATTGTATTTACTTACTGATGAATACCAATTTAAATGAAACAAGGCAAGAAAGAATTTACAAATATCTAGTAGTTCTGTAGTGTTTGCAAATAATTAGTAACAACGCGTCAATTATTTTCGTTATTTGAATGCCAAATTTCTAAATATATGTTGATATAATTTAAAAGCCATCATTCATGTTGGCTCTAGGAAATATACAAATTAGTGATAATGTTTTAATGAAGATGCAGTGGATAACTACATTAGATCCGGTTGTAACTCTCTTAAGAATCTTAATTTATATTTTTATTGCATAATCAACCGTCTGTTGGAAATTAGGTCAAGTGGAAATTTAAAAATAGTGTTGCAAAATTAATCTACTATAATTAGAATAAAAAGTTTCTTTCTTGATTCCATGTTTTGATTTACTCGAACTATTTATTCCTAAAAAATTAATTACAACATTAAGTTCAACAATTAAAAAGAGAATATTGCAATATTGTTCTGTTGAAAATATAATGTTATCGTCTTCACTAAAAATAGGTATAATAGGATTGGATTACCTCAGGCAGTTTCCCGTATTAGTTCATTTGCATCACGTATTTGTCTAAAATAAATGAATTTATTCACTTAATTTAAAAATACAATAAGAAAACTTTGCCATCTGTTCATTAAAAAATAAAATATTTTTTTGTATGGTTTGCTTGTGGATTAAAAATTGGGAATAATAAGATTTTAGTAACTACTAATTAGTTATTAATTAATGCAGAACATTACTGTTATAGTTTATTTGAGCCACTCATAAAATAAATTAAATTTTTCCATTTTTTTTTATTACAATAATGTACATTCAAGCTTCAGGTTCGTTTGAAAGCATAAAAAACTATAAGATTTTATAATAATCCTTAATAGCTACTTAGCATAATCTTAAATTACATTTGATAGGTATCTTAAATCTTCGGCTGATTGCATGAATCCTAAAGATTTTAGCAATTCGAGAGTTTGTTTTCAATAAGAACACTTTACGTAAACTTTTTCTCTTCAAATTTGTGTTTTGTCATCATTTTTATTTACATGTGGTGGTTTAACTGGTGCAGGTGTAGGTCCACTGTTATGCGAACTGCCCTCGGCACCTTCATGGGTGGCTGCTTTAGGTGTTTCACTTTGCTTCTCATTTACTTCATCAATTTCCTTGATTTCGACACTGTTCTCACGCCTTTCCATCAGTGGTTCCTCTTCCAGCGGACTTCTCGGATTGCTTGATCCATTTGATTTAGTGTCAACGACGATTTCCTTCAGCTCTCGTTCTACTGGCTCAGCGTTATTGGCAGCTTGGTATGTTCTGGTCTTGTAGAATTTGTATCCAAAGGCTGCTGCTCCTGCCACAATTACACCAATGACCAGAACGACCAGAACAGTACTTCCAGTGCTACTTGATTGGCCGGATTCTGCTGCTTTAGCTTCACCTGAAAGTTTGATAGATTCGATGATTTTAGTGTTTTAGTAAATTTATGGTTGCATGAAGCTAAATAAAAAATTTTTGCGTTTGATTTTTATGTGTATAAGCAATACCCTTCAATTTTAGTTGTCATGTATGCGTTATGTTTTTATCGGAGGAGATTAAATTTGCAGTGAGTCATGTATTTGGGAGGAATTCAACCTAAATGCAAACTTCCAGCAGATAAGTTACTTTTTATAAGTTTGCTTAGGACTAAATGAGCCAGCATAATTCTCAGAAGTTAAGTTCCCTATTTGCTTGTAAAATCGTTAAAGAGAAAGCAGGAAGTAGTACGCCGTTCCCTTATTTTTTAAGAGTTCCCTAGCTGTATGTAATTTACTTATCTGCTATCAGTATCTCGGTAAATATTGGAATTTTCCCTCATATGAAGATGATAATGTAACAAGATAATTTAATAAAAATGGCTTACCTTCGTTATTAATGGCCGTGTTTATCGGAATAGCGCTTCGGGGTTGATTGTTTGCAGGAGTTTCAGGCACATCCAGCGCTCGTTGTCTGGCAAGAGGTGCATCAGCATTGGGTTGCGTTTCCCCATTGTTTGGTTTTGATTCTTGGTTTCCCTCAGGATTTCCTGTTGGACCATCAATAGCATCGGCCACATTCTTGCCGTCAATTGTATCTGGAATACTCTCCCCTGGCTGAGCTGCATCCGGTGTACCATCATCTCCTTTTGGTGTTTTGGGATTATCAGCATTGGGTTCAGCATTTTTAGGGGATTCAGTGTCGCCTTTGGTATTTGGTTCACCTTCCGGTGCAGAAGGTTCAGGTTCAATATTGTCTGTGTTTTCTGGCTCTCCTTCAGTATGTTCCTTTTCTGGTGCGTGTTCAGCATTGTCTGTGTTTTCTGGTGCAGCTTCCGCATTGTCTGTGTTGTCTGGTTCAGCCTCAGGGTGTTCGTTTTCTGGTGCAGCTTCCGCATTGTCTGTGTTTCCGGGTTCTCCTTCAGTATGTTCCTTTTCTGGTGCGGGTTCAGCATTGTCTGTGTTTTCTGGTTCTCCCCCAGGATGTTCATTTTTCGATGCAGCTTCAGCATTGTCTGTGTTTTCTGGTTCTCCTTCAGGGTGCTCGTTTTCTGATTCAACTTGAGGTTTTTCGTTTTCTGTTGCAGGTTCAGCATTTTCCGTGTTTTCAGGTGCCTCTTCATGATTCTCATTTTCTGCTGCAGCGTCAGTATCCGGTTCACCTGCAGGTGCAGCCGGTTCAGCGTTAGCATTTTCAGTATTTTCTGGCTCAGCCTCGGCGTTGTTTTCGTTTTCTGCTGCAGCAGGTTCAGCTCCGGCGGTGTCGTCATTTACTGGAGAAGGTTCTGCTTGCTCTGGTTCTGAAGGTGCTGCATCATCAGGAATAGCTTGACGTTTTATTTCTACATTTATATCATTTTCTGATTGAATGTCTTCATCGAGGAGAGCGTCTTCATCAAGGTGGGTGTCTTCATCATTCATTTGATTGTCTTCGCCATTGAGGAGATCTTGGTTAGGATCTTCCTTAGCCACATTTTTCCAAGTTCCTTCTCGTACGTCAGCACAATTAATAGAGTCTGAATAACCTCGAGACTTTATTCCAATGGTTATATCGAGCTCTTCGCATATTTCTTTTACCATGGGTTCATCTACGTAAGGAAGTATCACTTTTTGTGGACTCAATACCGCCAGCAGTGTTGAAACTTGAATTGCCTGTAATTATTTTTTGTTTGTGTTGAATATAAACGAATGGGTTAGCAAAGGTAGGGAAACAAACTTACGTTTGCCTGTAGAGGATTTTCACTAAGATCCACAGTTTTCAAATTCAGGAGCCCATCAAAAATGTTTGATGGTAGCGCTTCAAGGTTGCAGTTCGATAGATTCAACTCTTCAATTTCAGCAATTACCAGAGTAGAAAATTCAGGAAGCTCCAAGTTTTTGTTTCCAGATAAATTTAATTTTTTTAGATTAACATTTTTGTTGAATACATCTTCTTTTATAAATTGGATGTCATTATTTGATAGATCTACTTCTTCCAACAATGGATACTTTGAAAAGTCCTGCAATGTTTGTAGGATATTTAGTGTGGGTTCTCTTGCTGCTCTGCATGTATGTTTATGATTATGTATTTATTGATATTTGGAACTGTTAAAGTGTGCTTTAGATGCGTTTACACATGTTTTTAAGTATGTTTAAGGAAATAAAAAATGCCGCAGTTTTCCCTATCCCAAGGTAATCGTGATAAAAGTACAAAATTCCTAATGAGATCAATTTGTAATCAATTTATCACACTTAAATTTCAACCTCAAGTTCAGGGTCGCTATCTCTAGGTGGGCGCAGTGTGCAATTATGTAAAAACGAAAATGATAACTGTCGTGGAAAGTTTCCTGTAGGGTTTGTTTGCTTATGTTTACTTACATATTCATTCAATGATGTTATTCCTTGGTTGGACAAGTTTAATACGGTCAGTTGTTCATTTTCCTTATTTTGGAGGGTTTCACCTTCATCTTGGGCGAAGCTGTAGAGAATATTCGGATTAGAAATTTAATCATTCTCATTGAATTCTATCGTGCAAGAAATTAGGTTTGTTCATTTTATAAAAGAGGTTATATAATGGTGATGTTTGATTATGGATTAAAGTATATTGTCGTAAGTGGGAGCGGCCAATACTTGCAAATAATTCCACCATTTGTTAGCTTTAGCGTTTTAAGTAAATTTATCAGTTCGCATACAAATTCAAGGTAACTATGTGTCTTAAAATAAATGATATATGAATTGCAAACTTACCCAAGTGTTGCAAGCGCTAATAGAATTGTTAATTTTAACATAATTAAATGTAAACTTAGTAACTTGCACCTATTGCCTAACTGATCACGAGAGAAAAGTCTGGTACATATAAGTATTACCTACGGGTACTACATTTATTAAAGATAAGTTATCTTATCTTAACAACACACAGGTATATCTGTTGTATTTAGTAGTTAGTGACATCATTGGAAAATTGTACGCACGATTTCGATCGAAAAATAGCTTACCCTCGCAGGATTTCTTGTGTTATCGAGCATCAAAACATATTTTTTTGTTATTTAGCAGAATTGTAATTTTTGGAAGATTATTACACAAATTTACACCATATAGCTGGTAAAAAATAACGGTTGGCCATTATACGCCGGTTCTCTGTGGCATTTAAATCCGCCCGTTAAATGTTTTACAGGAGATTCATAATTCATATAGTCATATATTGCCCTTAAAGTTTTACTGGAGTGCAATATGGTGCGTTTTGATGAAATTTACAGTTTGTCTTCAAGTGATTTATATATCTCAATGGTAACACAATCATCCTCTGGTGTTTGGTACCAGACCTTGGAAACCATTCGACGAAGTAGCCCACAGCAATGCTGTAAATTTAGCAACACCCAATTCAAACTTTGATCGTTACAAAATTAACAAATGAATCTTTGTGCCAATTATAATTGTCGATTCATGATGCGAATGATCACTGCCCTATGAATTTGATCTGATACAATTAATCTAACGTCAATGTGTCATTATAGATTAATTGATAATTTATTTAGTTTGTTCTTACGCATTTTATACCTGTTTGCTATTTGCACTCCAAACTGGACTTGGTATATTTCTCTCTCTTCCCAAAGCTACTGTATGTGTTTAAGATAAAAATATTAATGATTGTGCACGTTAGTTTACCTCGAATTAGATGTAGTCTGTTCAAGGCTAAAGATAATCATTTAACATGGGAAATGTTATCTTTCAAATACGTATGTTATTGCACGGAAACATTTATTTTTGGCAGGAAAATCCATATGACTCGTCAAGTGCATGTATTTCTTAATTGTTTTACTCAGTAATTTGTTTAGTAATATTGATAGTGTCTTTGTTGACTTAATTTTGTTTATATCCGCTTGTTTTTCTGTGTACAAAATAATTGGTTTAGTGGTAAATACTTGTTTAGAAATTGAGGGGGGTAGGGTTCAAATCGCAGTGTGATATATCCATGCAAATGATACGGCTCTAAAACTAATATAAACTAAATATTTGTGTTTGAAGAATTTTTTTCAAAGGTTGCGCAGGTTATTTCAGATGGAAAAATCTCTCTGTTTATAGTTTCTTAAGCAGAAAATGCTATACAAACGAAATGGTCGAAAATATGCGGGTGTTCTATTAAAAAAAAAAACACATTACAGTCGGCATTTCTTAACTCTGGAAATCAATTCGCCCCATGTTATAGAATATAGAGAGTAGATGCTGCACGCGCAGCTGTTGTGGAGCTATCAGGGGCACCAAATATAACGAAAATAATGCACGTTCGCGATTTTCTTTTTTGAAGAATTGTAGTATCGATTTGCACTCAACGTGCCATTTTAGTGCCATACAATTTTGCCACAAAATGATAAATATAATGTTAATAAGAGCAAAAGTATTTATGAACCCGGTTTGTGACGTGGACTCCAGTTGTATTGTTGGTTGGCAACGCCGCATCCACTCTAGAGGGTGACATTAATAGTTCTGCAAATATTTTAAGCAGTGATTGTTCACATCAAAAGTATACAATATACACAAAATTGCCTTATACAAATGTTTACAGTTTTTGAGAAACAATGAAGTTACCTTGTTTGAGAGCCGCTGAAATTTTTCAATTTGTACGAAGCTTTTGAATTTTGATATGTGCCCAGTTGAATCAGAAGATTTTAAACCGAGACTAAAAAGATGCTAAAGTTTAAAAAGTAGCTGCAATAAGAAACGCGTTGCCCTTTATGAATTAATGAATACGCTCATTTGAAGATGAATAACAAACTAAACATTTTATTTGTGATTGTGAGAAACTAAATCATAAAATAAATTACAGTTAAAGCAAAGTCGCTAAAGGAGATGCTCAAAATGCTAACCGGCGTTGGCAATACAAGCTTCCGCATCGCATATTCACGATCTCCAAACGCGTTCCAAAACTCCTGCACTTTGACGAATTTGCAGTGCGGCGATATTAACTCGTCGCTGGAGTGTCGATTAGAGTACGGTAAACAACTTGCTTCATGTGACCTATACTCCCCGTATGAACACTATTTCCGCACATTAGGTAATAGATTCATTTCGGAAGGCGACATTAATGCAAAACATACCCATTGAGATGCCAGAATAAGCACAACTAAAGGTAGAGAGATGCTAAAAGTCCTAAACAATTTGAGACTAACGCCCTTGTCCACAGGCGAACTAGCATATTGGCCCATGGACCCCAATAAACAACCAGACCTGCTGGATCTATGCTATATAAAGGGGATAAACTTAAACCTCCTTAGTGCAAATTCTAGTCTTGACCTCTGTACCGACCACTCCCCAGTTCTAGTAACTCTGGACACACACGTAATAATTAAGGAGAAGACTCCCTCACTTACTAACAATCACACAAATTGGATTGACTTTCAAGAGCTGATCAACGAATTATTACTACACTTCACTCAGGTAGTACAGGAAGCGGCTCGCCAAGGTACCCCGGACTATATCCAACATGTCAGCCCAGTAAATTGTCCAATTGTTGTCAAACAAAAAATCGTAGAAAAGCGTAGAGTACGAAGAATCTAATAACACGGCATCCAAACGACAAAAGAGCACTAAATCGCGCCGCTACTGAGCTCAAAAATCTTCTTTCTACGACCAGAAATCAAAATATTCAAAACTACTTCTCTCTCCACTGGAAGCAGATGAGTACTTGCTCTGGAAAGCTACAAAATATCTAAAGCAACCAAAGCAGCACAAAGCACCGATCCGTACTCCCAACAACACCTGGGCAAAAAGTGACCCCGAAAAGGCTGAAACATTTTCTGACCACCTGGTTAATGTCTTCAAACCGTATCCGACAGAAATAGATAACGAAGATGACATCCTCAACAAACAAGAAATGCCGTACCAAATGAGCATGCCAATTTAAAAATTTAGACTGCAGTAAGTAGAAGACACTACTCTGAAACATGTAAACCCCCGAAAAGCCCCGGGCCACGATCTAATCGTTGGAACAATTCTCAAAAACCTACCTCAAAATGGCTTCCAATACGTAACATACTTATTCAATGCAATATTAAGGCTTAGACACTTTCCAGAACAATGAAAAATTGCAGTAATTATTTTAATTCCAAAGCCCGGCAAACCATCTGATCAACCAGCATCATACATACAATCAACTTATTACCGGTTTCGTCAAAGGGTTCGAAAAAATACTATTCATGAAGTTACACCCAATCCTCATGAGCAACTACCTCATCCCTCACCACCAATTTGGTTTCCGGAACAACCATGCAACAATTGAACAAATTCATCGGGTTGTGAACAAAATTACCAAAGATTGCGAAGACCGTAGGTACTGTGCCGCTGTATTCCTGGATATCACCCAAACCTTCGATACGGTCTGGTTTGACGGTCTGCTTTGTAAAATCAAGATGTCTCTACCTACAGATTTCGAACTCTTAAGATCATACTTATCCAACTGACACCAGATATGACAGCGAATTGTCACCTCTTTACCCCATAAACTCGGGTGTTCTCCAGGTGAGCGCGTTAAAGCCCACTCCTGTACCTATTATTTACGGTGGATCTCCCGACTGCAACAACGAGTATGACAGCTATTTTTGCTTTTGATATGGCCATACTGACATCACACACCGACCAACCTAACTTCTGCAGGCCCACCTAGATAAAACACAGCAATATATATAAAAAGTGGCGTATTAAAATAAATGACAGTAAATCAGTCCAAGTAACATTCTCCTTAAGAAGAGGTACCTGCCCACCCCTGATGCTCAACAACCAATAGATTCCGCAAGCTGAAAGCGCTAAGTATGTGGGTATTCACCTGGATAAAAGACTCATCTGGAGAACCCACATATGGGCAAAACGCAAGCAAATGGGCTTAAAGCTACAGAAAATGTACTGGCTGATAGGGCGTCAGTCGCAACTATCGTTGGAGAGTAAGTTGCTTCTTTATAAAACTATGATTAAACCGATATGGACGCACGGAATCAATCTCTGGAGTACCGCGAAAATATCTAAAATCGAAATCCTAAGGAGATTCCAATCCAAAGTACTCAGAACCATCGTAAACGCGTCGTGGTACGTCCCTAACGAATCTATCAGGCGCGAGCTCGCAGTTCCTACAATTAATGAATAAATACAACGCTTTAGTGCGCGATATCAAGACCGTATTAGCGATCACCCAAACATCCAAGTGGAGTGCTTATTAGAAGAAGACGACGAAGTTCAACCTCGATTAAAACAGATTTGAATGATATTGCAGTGAACTGACTTACTAGATTTAATTAGACTGATTTTGTTAATCTAGTTTAAGTTTAATATAGGCGAACCATCACTGGATGCTTAACCTTCATGCGTTTATCTACTTATGATTATTAAATCAACGAATGAATGTCGTTTGTGACAGATTGGAGTTTAATAAATAAATAAAAAAAATGACCCATACAAAAAAAAATCACAAGGATTTAAGACAGGCGATCTTGGGGGCCAGAAGATCGATCCATTACGACCTATCCAACGATTTGGGCCGGCACTTGTGCAGCGTAATGAGGTGGAGCGCCTTCATGGAGATAAAGCATGTTCTGCCGCGTATGTAGCGGAACTTCCTCTAGCAACTCTGGCAGAACATTTACCAAAAAATCCAGGTATTCATTACCATTTAACCGTCTGGGAAAAATGTAGGGACCAATAAGATGATCTACAACGATTCTTATCCAGATGTAGAAGCACGACACATCAGAGTTGTAAAACCATTTATTTAATGTTACTAACAATAATTAACAAAGATAATTACAGCAAATACAAAAAGAAACGCGGTGACGTTTTTAACGGCGTGGGTTGTTACCGAACAATTTTACGCGAATGTTTTTGTTGTATATCCAAGGCTTGCTGTAGCATTTTCTTGAACGCAATGGCGCGAAGTTCAAATATTGTAAACCGGCACATCACCCCCTCCCCAGTGAAGCGTCAACACTTGCAAAACGAACTGGTAATTTAACTGTCCTGCCTGATTTCGTTTTGGTCGTGGACTGTTGTTTTAGCACTTGAGGAAGCTGAATGGCGTTGCGTGAAGGCGCTGAATTGACTGCTGGGGGTTCGCCTGGAGACTGAGCGATGAATGCTGCTTTTAACCGGTCAACGCAAACGTTGGTATTTCTGCCATGTAACATTATTGTAAATGTTTTGTTGTTTGGACGGGCAACAACTTGGTGTGGGCCGGTATATGGCTGTTGTAGGGGACGTCGTATGGTATCGTCCCGCAGGAAAACGTGGGAACAATTAAGCAGCTCCGTTTGTACAAAAACTGTCTGCGTGTTGTGATGGGATGCTGGGACTGCTCGGAGTTCTCTCATCTGTTGGCGCAGAATTTGTGCAAAACTTGCTGGGTCCTCGGAGGTGTTTTCGCTGAAAAAGAATTCTCCGGGTAACCGTAGAGCTGTGCCATAGACCAATTCAGCGGGGGAGCCTTTTAAATCGTCTTTATAGCTGGCTCGAAGTCCCAATAAAATTGTAGGAAGCACGTCCACCCATCTTTCGGTTTGATGGCACATGATGGCAGCCTTGAATGTTCTATGCCAACGTTCTACAAGGCCGTTACATTTAGGGTTGTATGCTGTAGTTCGGGAACGCTTCGTACCTAAGAGATTTGTTAAATGGTTCAGTAGCGCTGATTCAAATTGTCTGCCCTGGTCTGTTGTGATTGTGCGCGGCGTACCAAACCGGGCTATCCAGCCGCTGTAAAATGCATTCGCTACGGTCTCGCCGGTGATATCCGTCAAAGGAAATGCTTCCGGCCATCTCGTAAAGCGGTCTACAACAGTAAGGCAATATCGGAATCCTCGGGATGGTGGCAATGGTCCTACTAGATCAAGATGAATATGTTCGAAACGCTCGTTTGGAATTTGAAAAGTTCCAATGGGGTTCTTGGTGTGGCGTTGAATTTTTGAACGCTGACAAGGTATACAAGTACGCACCCATTCTGTGACATCTTTGTTCAATGATGGCCAAACGAATTTTTCCTTTATTAAACGCAATGTAGTGCGTTTGCTGGGGTGCGATAAGCGGTGAATTGTTCCAAAAACTCTTTCTCGTAGCGTTTTAGGCACATAAGGTCGAATTCTTTCCGCGGATATATCACAATATATAGGAAAATTGCCATTAACAGGAGTATATTGTTGTAGCTTGAGTGATGATGAATTTGCTAGGAGTACTTGCAGTTCTTCGTCAACTCTTTGTTCCTGGGACAACTCTTCCGTGTCGATCGCAGGTGGTAACGTGATAGCGTCGAGACGCGAAAGAGCGTCGGCGACGGTGTTTTCGGTACCAGCGATATAAACAATTTCTGTCGTGAACTGGGCAATATAGTTCAGGTGTCGTAACTGCCGAGGAGAAGCTTTCTCGGATTTCTGCCTAAATGCGAAGATCAGTGGTTTGTGATCCGTTTGAACAATAAGTGGTCTTCCTTCTACCATGTACCTGAAATATTTAATAGCAGAATACATAGCAAGTAGTTCCCTATCGTAGGTGCTGTAGTTCTTCTGAGCGTTGTTCAGTTTTTGCGAATAAAATGCCAGGGGTCTCCACTGCCCACTCTGCTGCTGTTCAAGCACTGCGCCAATAGCGGCGTCAGATGCGTCCACGGTAATGGAAAGCGCACCGTTTTCCGCTGGGTGAGCCAGTAGAGTTGCTTCTGCGAGTTCGCGTTTACACGATTGAAAAGCTTCTTCAGCTTGCGGTGTCCAATTAATTAGTCTCTTATCGTTGCGGCGACTGTCTTTTAAATATTCATTTAAAACTGCTTGAGTTTTAGCAGCATTTTTTACAAATCTTCTATAAAAATTGATGATACCTAAAAATCGGCGAAGTTCAACAATGGATTTTG
>JABXWE010042459.1:0-12552 GCA_014611495.1 Limonius californicus | reverse complement strand
ACAAATTGTTGTATACCTTTCAGCGTTAACTGTTCTTCGATCCTCTAAAGGAATGGTTGCGAAATGTCCAGTACAACCGAACTAACAAGAGATCATTTTCATGAAATTTACATTTTTCATATAAGCTGCCACTGTTTTCACAATAACAAATGTCAAATTTTACGAAAACAGTAATAACACATCTCAAAAGCGCCACCTAGTGGTCGTTTGTGAAAACTTAAAAGGCTGCCCTCGTATGATGACGAAAAGTTCAACTGTGATACGAGAACCAATTTCTCCAAATCATTTATTGTGCAATATTATTGTTCTTAACTTCACACCATACAATATATTGACGGGCCTTCCAAAAAAATCAAACTCACTTTACTTTCTTCAATATATTGAAGAAACTAGAGTTCGTCAATACATTGAAGAAATAAAACTAAATTTGATTTTTGCTGAAAGTTCGTTAATGTACTGTATCGTGTGAACGTAAATGCAATTATATTTCGCAATAATTTTCCGGACTGCCGGGGTAAATTTTAGAAAAAAAAACTGAATAACATTTTGATTTCCAAACAATTTGGGATCGGCAGTCAAGAGGTGTATCAAACAACATTCTGGTATATTAATGAAAAGCTTTTTGTATTCCCTGTAGCTATGTACCCCAAAGTTATTAACAATCGTTCATTTTCGTAATCATAAGCGTAGCCATTGTCAGTAACTCATCAAATGTTTCAGTAATCAGTGGCAAGAAGCTCTTAAAATCATCTGGTTCACTTAAACGTGAGAGTATTATAACTTTCTTTGCGCCATTCCTACATACAGCGCCTTTTTTGGTTTCTCGAGCCGTTCGAGAGGTACGACTTTTCGTCAATATTATTGAGCCAATATATTCATCAACAATATTGATCGTTTAGCCGCTGCTTTTTCGAAACCTTTTGTTATGTGTGTTCATTTATAGAAGCATTTCTAGGCTTTATCTACTGAGTTTTTTGCGGCTGTTTGTTGACTTCAGTTGTTTGAGGCAAGCAACCGTTTTGTGCTCAGCGAAAATAGGGTGGAGTTAAAATTGCTCTTGTAGATTCTGTGAGTTTTCGTACTATTCTTTTGCAATAAAACTCGACGTTAAACTCGGATTGTGTAGAAACAAGAATCAATAACTTGATTAAGAATATCGTGAAGTTCCTCTTACGGTTTCATACGAATAAAATTAACCCTGTTATTCTTTTTAACTTTCCCGTGTAGATTTGTCATTCCAACAAAAACTATGTGTCTCAGTTATTGTTAGGTAAATCCAAATCTCGGCCACAAGTAAGTAAGTTATTTTTATTTTGCTTCCTTATTTGTAAATATTCGAAAAATCACTGGTAATAACTTGCATTGATGTTTGTAAAATTATAACTTCCAAATTTGTTGAGGTAAATTTCCATAGTGGAGTTTCTTCTTTTATTTTTATAACTTTCTTTTATTTCCATGGATCGAAACACTTCCTTTTAATTGATTTTTATGTTAATATTATTATTATTTTTTAATTAATCTTGTAGATTTGAAGTTTTCATGTGATGATATTGACATTTGAGTGCATTTGTCAACCGAAATTGTTGATCAGCCCATAAACAAAAAATGATCTGAAACAAGTGAACGACCGACCGTGAAATTAACGGTTAACAAAAGGTTATCGAAACACGTGAATAATTTCGCATAATTTACAATTTTGCGGAGCTGCGGAAAAGCGTGCTTTCTACTCCAAGATTTTTTAGCAACTGACTTTGTTTTTAAGACAAAATCCTTGGATTTGGAGCGCGTTGCCTAGCAACCGCTTACAAACAAAATCTTATGCGGCCAGTAAGGACTCCGCCAATCAGAACAAAGCATTAAATTGACTAAATTATTAACAAATATCTAAAACTTACAATAACATGCTTATCAATAATTTTACAAAAAAATTTAAATTCCTACTGGTTACTCACAAAAATACACACATTTCGATATCTCACTTGGTATGCTTTGGATAATGCATTTGGAAATTGACAAATATTTTCACATTAAGTTATAAATAAATTATTAAAATCAACTTCAATGTTAATCAATATTTACACAAAGCTTCCTCACATACAGTAGCACATTACTAGAAACATATTTTGCACAAAAGAAAGGTTAAAATTCAACAAAATTACATTTTTGTATGAAGCTGTCAACATTTTTACTTATATGTTTTAAATTACAGCTCAAGAATGCACAAATAAGGTTGACAAGTTTCCTCTATACCTTCCTGAAGATGAATATTAAGCAAAACAACCAGCTTTGCTACCTAGGATTCACGTTACACTGTTTACGAAGCCAAACCAATAATCGCAAACAAAGAAATTACACCGTATTTGATTATATGTGGTTAAACAACCTATTTTCTTAACATGGCTTTAATAAATTTACTTACAAGTTAAGATATTTCAATTAGAGCATGTTGTAACACAGCAACCCATTATTTAATAATTTATGATAATTCATTTTTGTATGTCCGTTGTAAGAAATACTGAAGTAAGAAGGAACCACAGCAACGTATGTTCGTCCGCCGTAAGAGGTCCTTCCTTTAACGAAGTTCTTCGTTTAACTGTGATTAGAACTTATTTTAACTTACCCGGTACATTGCAACAATCAGAACTTTCTTCCTGTAATCGTTTTCCGCGAACCCTCCCACCTCCCTATCTTCGCCGAAGAACCAATTACACCAGTTTGTTGCGGGCTGACGAAAATGATCGTTACGCCCGTAACAATAATTTCTGATGCCGAACTGTCGGGGCCCTTTTCGCCATTTTTTACTTATAGGAAGAAAAGTGGTATTAACAATCTATGTTCGACCTTTACGGGCATCTTCGCGGATTTTGCTCAAACTTCTTTTTGCTTTCTCACGTGTTTTTTAGAAGTTTCGTGAAATTTCCTTTAGGTTTTACAGAAGGATATTCCACTTTTCCTATTTTTAAATAAACACAAATACTGGAATTCATAAAACTGAATACAACTAACTATTTCAAGGAATGACTTGATATATTCCAGCTATTCACAAGGACGCATCCGGGGGGGCAAGGGGGGCGGTTGCCCCCTTCCAAGGTGGAAAAAATTTAAAATAAAAAGACAAAATATAAACACGATATTTGTGAAAAATTGATTAATAGGTTGCTTGTTGGTATGTCAACACTTTGAAAGAAATTAATTACGAAATAGAGATCTTCCCGGTCATAAGAACTACACCTGTATGTACACGTGAATTATACACGTACAGATTGTAGTTCTTATGACTTCTCACAGATGGATGTATAGTTAGCTCGTGGCAACAAGGAGCTTCCTATAATAATCTAGTCATGTAATTGTGTATTATTGCATGCCCCCTTCCCATTGACCCCTTCCCCCATGGAAGAACTTGAATTCAGAATGCTGCCTCCCCCCCTTCCTTTTTGAGCTGAATACGCCATTGGCTATTCATATGACAGATGAAACAATTTCTTGAACTTATGATTTCGTAACGATTGTTTCGATCTATATTTCATTGCTAGAACTAGATGGTTCTTTTGCCGGCACGTGCTTAAACAGGGACTTAAAAATTCCTATTTACAAAAATTATATATTCATCAAAATATTTTTACAATCTTTCACATTTAAGGTTCAGTGTATTCAGTAATAGTACGTATATTACATTTAAACTAATTTGTATAAAAGTCTAAGGTTACGCGTATGTTCTTGAATACCAGGCAAGCTATACTTGGGATTAACTTTTTCTAAATCTGCATATGCGAACGAATTAAGTTCCTTAAATTCAGCACGATCGGCCACCTTCTGCGAAACTATTGAAGTGAATGAACCAATCACAACCTTAAGTCCAACTGCCTTGCAAATAACAATCCTGTAAATACAAAATGTTAGGATAAATTCGCAAATGAATAAATTATTTTTATTTAAACATGCATCCACTGCAAAATTATAAACCTACAGTAAAGGTTAATGATAACCTATGTGGCTACTTTTACTGAAGTGTCTTATAATCATACGGTTTGGTATTCGTTTCAACACCAATGGTGAAAAGGTAATTTTTGAAAACAATTATCGGCATATTATTTTCTTAAATGTAATACATAATAAAAAGCAGAACCGTCTAATACAAATAGTAATAACCTACGTATTAATAGATCATAATACTGACCAGCTTTGTAGAAATTCATAACAAATTCCTTGTCCTCTAAACTCTGGAAGAATGTATATCCCTTTATCACTTAAATATTCATCAACTCCAAAATGAGTAAAGGGATCCTTAACGCTATAAGCATAGTCCACCATCTTTCTCAGTTTTGCTAAACATTCTCCGTTGAACTAAAAGGCCAAATATTTGATCATATAACGTAATCTTTGCAAAAAATTTTCGACTCCTCAAAACGTCAATTTGTAATTCTTTGTAATTAAGTGGCAGTGGATGCATTACCTCTATTTGTGGATCATCTTTTGTAAGTCTTGCAAGACAACTAATTCCTACAAGTTTTGGATTTCCTTTAGAATCATTCGTCATGCAGATCACCGTTAGTTTGTTTCTCAATACGTATTTATACAATTCCATGCCTTCAGCTACAGAAACGGGATCTTCGGCTAGTTCTGAAATTCTCAAATAAGAAATATATTGCTCTATAGGAAAATTATATACATTTCTACATACTGGAATATTTACAAAGAGGTTCTTCTTTAATAAAACCCATCAACATCGACTCTATTATCGTCTCTATTAAATCTTCAGTCACGTCTTGAATCCAAAATTTGGGTTTTTCACCATTTACTTCTCGAAGCCCATCGAATTTTTTCCAAATATTTGGGTAAGGTATTGATTCGGGGCGGTTCCACTCCATAGTTATCTATTGTGTAAAATTCTGGATCTAAGTAATAAATAAAGTAATAATAAAGTAATAAAATTAAGTACAACTGCTAGGCTAAGTGAAGACTTCTAATTTATTTTGAACATTATTATTGTGTCTTAGACAAAGTATTGTGTTGTAGAGACCTCGATGGAGCAGTGCAAACAAGCGGAGGTCATAGTGAAATGCAGTTCAATCGGCCGCCTGGTCAAACCCCGGTTGAGATGACCGTATTTCACTTAGTTCAGCTTAGGGTGCATGTTGCATGAATGCGAAAGCGGTTCCAGGAGGGAACGGTAGTGTGAATGTTAAGAAAAAGTATTGTGTTGTAACAACAGCAATAGCAATCTCTCATATTATTCTGGACTTATTTTGCTGTTTTATATAACCTTTCGAATTTGGCGTACAGATTCAACATACAAAACTTAGCGAAACTAAAAGTGAATCGCTTTTAACAATGAATCTTCTTAGAGCAATGATATTATATCTTCATCTGTCAAATTATATTTGTATTCGAAAAAATATCTTTCTTTTTATATGAGAATCGAATATTAAAACCGAATCATTTAAGTTAGCGGTTCTCAACGGAGTTGTCGTGACAACTATTCATTTTAAAATATCAACAATTAAATAAAATATAGCGAATTGGTTTTGTTGAAAACACGTGTAGACGTCAATTTAGATTTATTGAGTTGACATTTTTTGGCCCATATGTCAACTCAATATCACTCCTGGTTTTCCCACCAACTTTCTTATTTCAAATGTCTTGTCTATTTTAACAGATTTGTATAGATAATCAATAATTGTTTTCAGTAAACCAACAGTTGGCATATTTATCAACAAAATTTACGAAAATATTTATAAAAATTATAAAAGTAATATAATACAAAATAACAGTGTAAACAGTAACTTATCAAAAATCTTAAGCGATTGATAAACATAAATAAACATTTATAATAAATGTTAAAACTCTTCTTTTATATATCAGACGAAATTAGTGGAATTCCTAGCGAGTCAAATCTTTTAAATCTTCCAGGTTATTTGGTTTATTACAGTACACTTTGGATTTGAAATAACCCCACGAGAAAGAATCTAGAGGTGTTATATCAGGCGAGCTGGTTAGCCACTCAATAGTTGGACCCACCTGGTGAGGAAGGTGACATCCAAAAACTGTCAAACGACTAATACACAATGCGCAGGTGCTCCATCCTGCTGTAAAATATTTGATCATCTGGTAGATCAGAATTTTGGTGAGTGGAAAATAGAGCCGCTAATCAGGAATGAAATGTAATTAAAGAACCTCCAGGTAGCGTTCTGTGTTTAGCTTTCCTACAAAAACATATGGTCATAGAAATCTGTTACCCACGATTCCCTTCCATACATTAATTTTTTGAGGACGCAGAGTGTTTACCTCTTGCATCAAATGCGGGTTTCTTGTTGGCTAATATCTGTAATTTTTCCTATTGATGGTAGAAATTAGACAGAACGTTGCCTGATCGGAAAAAACTATTTTCTGAATGAAATTTAAATTTTCATTACACATGCGACCCTACGGTCAGAGTCGCCTTTAACAATTTATAGACAAAGTTGGGTCGATATGGGTGATATTTTACAATTAGTAATATCTTCGAGACTGTGCCTGTTCCCAAATTATAATTCCTTGAAATTTCCCTAACTGTTAGATGAGGATTTTCTTCAGCTTCTAATAGGATATTTATCTTAACATCTTAAGGCATCTGGGCTGGTTTACCTTTAGGTAAATCCCTAACATGCCCAAACAATCTGAACTTTTTTTCTATTTTACTCACAGTATATTGACTTTTTGACTAATTAAAAGTTGATGGCACTTCCGGAAAAACCGATATTGGATATTGATATTGGATTGACATATAGGTCGAAAATGCTAATTCAAAATTTTTATTTTGAAATTGAACATTGTCTGTCCATCAAACGGTTGGTACATTTAGCGAAAGGCATCCAGACAAACACGTTTCACACAAGTAACCTTAAGAATGTGTTGCAAAATTTAGTCAATCTGGATCTCGCCGGAATTACAACGGTTCTCAGTTTATAAACACTCACAGCTGATCAAGCAGAAGTTAATAACATGCTTGACGTACCTTATCAGATGTCACCAGTTCCAAAACTGGTTACAGTGAAAGAAGTCCAGCACATGAAAAGTACTCGACAACAGCAGAACACCCATTTGGTTTTAGAAAAACCCGTGGCACCACCGAATAATTGAAACCATCAATCAAGCATGTGAAGAAAAAGGCTACTGCGCGGCGGCATTTCTCGATCTCACTCAGGCGTTGGCATTTGATAGAGTTTGGCACGAACGACTTTTACACAAGCTCAAGAAAATATTCTTCACACTTTTTATTTCACGGTGGAATCATACCTCTTAGAAAGATGTTTTAGGGAAAAATGTAGACAAGATATCAGGGAGATGTATACTATAAAATCAGGTTCACCAAGGAAGTGTTCTTGGGCCAATACTGTACATACTCTTCACGTCTGACTTACCGACAGACCACTATTCAGCAACTTTTACCGATGATAAAGCCATACTGACAAATCACTCAGACACCAATATCTCTACAGATATGCTTCAACAACATTTAGACAAAACAGAACAATGAAAAAAGCAATTGCCCATAAACATAAATAAGAGCAAGTCAACAGATATTACATTTACAAAGTGTAGAGAAAGGTCCACCTTGAAAAATTGGAAACAAAAATGCGAAGGAATGGGCGTGCCAATAGAAATTGCATAGACGGTTATCGCTCAAGATGAAGAAGATCTTGGCTTTATGCTGCCAAAGTTCAAGTAAGAATACACAGAAGCGGGACTGGTAATAGATTTTAACAAATCGGAGTAACTGGAGTTGGAATTACCCAAGATAGGCAAAATTCTTAGTTAGGGTGTACAATGGGCCAAATGTGGCCTAAGTACATAGAGATGCTTGGAAAACCGCATCCTAGATCTCGCGCTTTCAAATCATCATCATCATCAACAACTGCTGACAACAGAAGAAAAAGAAGGAGTCCTAAACACCAAAATAAAGGAAGCAGAAAAATTTAAATATCTAGGATAAAAAAGTCAAGATATTACAATACCATGGTACAAAGCAAATTGGATCCTAAATAAAACAAATAAAAGTAAAATAACAGCCGTGGAGTAGGAATCCTGGGGAAGGTGCTGCGGAGTAACAAAAATGATTAGAATAATAAATAAGGAAATCAGACAGAGAATGACTCTGCAGACATATACATTTCACTGCATAGAAGAAAAAATACTTCAACGGTACGGACACGCTAGACGATGTAGCAAATGGATAAATAGAGTGACGGATGGGAGCCCGATAGGTAGAAGAAAAAGAGGAAGACCAAGAAGATTGTGGAGGGATGAAATTGATGAAACAATGAAAGAAAGAAAAATTGGTGGTGGAGAATGGAACAACATACCAGAATGAAGATTAAGGAGGACAGAAGGAAGACGGTGACAATCGCTAAACCTAGAATTTATGTAGAGAAGAGTCACATTTAATGGGCAATCTGACAGCGTTATGTATGTAGGAATGCACTTAGACACAGGTTTAACATGGAAAACACATACATACCTTAAAAAATTCAATTTGTACGAAAATCAAACCTACCCCTTAAAACCTACATACCTACAGTATCAGTTTCTAACATGGAAATCCTGGAAATATTCCAAGCAAAATGTTCTTCGTACCGATATAACCTGATTTATAGCAAATACTGAAATCAATGAAGATTTGAAGGTGTCTATAGTTGAAGAGAAATAAGTGAGTGGAGGGAGAGAGATTTCTAAGTAAACTAGAAGTACTTAACAATTTACTTGCTATAAATCTGTTAAGCAATAATGATGATGCTCATAAATTTTTTTCCATTCATTCATACTACCGCCTCCCCCCGCAGAACCGCTTTCGCATTCCTTCAGGGGTTGGGCGCGTTCCTTACATACTATCCATTCATGCAACAAGCACCCTAAACTTCACTAAGTGAGATACGGTCGCCTCAACAGGGGTTCGACCACGCAGCCGATTGGACCGCATTTCACTGAGGCCTCGACTGACAGCGCGTATTTGCACTGCCCCACCGAGGTCCTTGATGTTCATAGACCTAAAAGACACAAAGCTGTATACTTCCCGTGTAGGTGTACATAACCAATAATATGGTAAATACCATAAGTATTAGTCTTACCATCTACCCAGAAACAACTTATCACTGAATAACAAATCCCATGTTTCCTTGACATCTTTGTACACATTCCATTACCATGTAATTTATTGACCGCAAATAGTAATAAACGTTACAAAAAAAATAGACTTTAACAGGACTGCGGTAGTGAAACAAGAAATTTCTTGATCGATAGTCCGTAAATCATCTTATTTAAAGCTTCTCCTTTTTTCTGTAGAAACATATAAAATCAGATATTTACAAAAGTTAGCAGGAATATGAAATAAATATGTTCGTTATTTATTTTAAATAAAGCATCAATCTTGTTTTTGTCATCGCTTTAAGTTTGGAAATAAGAATAATAAAATATCAATGAACACGCAATATCTACTTTAATAACAATAATTGTTGTTGCACTAAGTGAAACTGAAAAGGGCACAACAAATTTCCCACACTTTCGGCGCAAAATTTTTATTTGAAACACTTTTTGTATATTTCCAAATAAAACAGATATTCCACAATTACTTTAAAATAAATGTATGGAGTCTAGGGTGCTTCATCGTTTTACAAATGCCATAGAGTTTTACCATTTTGAAAATGAGGTAGCTGCCTAGTCTCCACCTCCAACACAGAAAAGTTATTAAGTTCCCGAGAAATCATTTTGAAATGGACAGCCTGTATGGTACCTACTGACTATTTTTAGACTATTGCCTTCTATTTTAATATCTTTTCGAACCCGAAATGGGTTACAGATGTGAGTAAAGAACTGGTTTTGCGTGGGTTTACACACAAATTATATAAAATAACTTTAATTGCATATAAACATAAAATGTCTAAATAATATTAACACAATGTATTTGTTTAAACATAATGATATGCAATACACTGTTACAACGCGTTATTTTCCTAAAAGTCATTTATCACAAAACAGGTTCAAAGGTTAATCACATGCTTGTGTAATTACTATAACAGAGTATTTAAAATACGATTACTCATGACTAACTCTCGTTCTTATTTATTTTTAGTTAGTGGATAATGGAATAGCAACTACCGCAACTAATAAAATAATAAGACTACTCCATGTTTAACTCATAGAAGATAAATTGCTCACCTCGTGTATAACACCTAAACAATTTATTCTTCAACAAGACCCCGACTGATAGAAAATCTGCTGTTTATATGTTGTAGCATACGTCGATGTCCTTATCTACCTGAGATTGGAAGTCCAAGGTTTTGTGTCCAATTTTAATCTACTCTGGGAGAATTCTGCGGTGTATGTTCGATAGTACAGTACGTAGTGTATTTAAATTGAGAGACTTCTACTGCTGAAACTAAATCCACGTATAATTATTATGAAAATATAAACACAGACATGAAATTCTATTGCCGTGGTAATTTAAAGATATAATAGGAATACATATTACATTAATATTAGCTTCAGGGCTTGTGTAGATTGCACATACGCAACCTGTAACGTACAACAATCTGATTCATTGCTTAATACATCACTAAAAACGTCACTAGTTTCTTTCACTGAGATAATCCTAGTAAGTTTTGTAATCTTACCAATTCCCAGTCTATATTTAAACTACGTCGACATTAGGTATCTCTCTCTGTTATATAATTGCTAACTGTTAATAAAAGCTTCATCTTATAACTATAAGTGTGTGTTGTTATGTACAGGGTGACCGAAACTCGATGTCTCAGCTCTATCATAAGGAAAGGAAAAACGATAGAAAAAATCTGAAAAGAGGTTCAAATGGGACTGAGTAAGGTCCATTTTAAGCCAAATTTGCATATTTTTCTAAATTTGGAAACTGAAGTAATGATGTCATCGAATTTTTTTTCCAAAAACATACCTATATTTAAAAAGAGCTAATTTTTCAAAACAAATTTTGTAGACAAAAAAATTTGCTATCTTTTTCCTTTAAAAAATTATAAGCAAATTTGTAAAAAAAAAGTATTATCAAAAATTCGCAATCGTCACGATTCGATAAATGTTCCTGTATTGTCACTGATGGAGCCAGAGCTATGATAGGAACTGAAATTGGATTTGCAGGACTCTTGAAACAAAACAACATCAACTATCCTGTGATACACTGTATTGTTCACCAAGAGGCCCTATGTGAGATAAGAGATATAAGTATTCTGTGTGCTAAAGAAATTAAAGAACAAGAACTATTAGGTATAGATTTAAATGATTACGTTGATATTGATCCTGCTAATAAATATAACTGAAAACTATTTTTTGTTTTATTTTTAAAATCCCATTAAAATGCTGGGCTTATTAAAAGTTAATCACAAAGCTATTAATATATTTGTAGAGAGTACGTAATAAGAGCATAAGAGTCTATACTATTGTAGTAGGTATTTTGTCTATATTTGCAAGCATTTATTTACTATATTTTTTCACATCGTCTTTTAAATGCGATGTTAATGTTCACCAGTGATTCCGACGGTAATGCAAATTTGTTTAAATAAATACCTTCATTATACATCATGGTCTGTGTTCTATTGCTATTAATAAGTTTGACCATAACATTTTAAAGTGATCTGACCTTGACGCAAGTGACCATGACATTTAAATAGACTAACCTTGAAAGTGGTTGGTGGGGGTGACCTCGGGAGGCTCCAGAACTCTCGTTCTTTCTCTACTAACGTTATTAATTCCGACGAAGCGGCAATCAAATTAAGAAATTTATTCATACAGACTCTATATTATAGAGCGTCAAATGTTTAAAATATCACAACATTGAGTTCAAAGACATGTTATGCAAGGAAGAGTAAGATGGAAGTGCAAAAAATTTTCTTACCGCCTGCCACAAACGTATACTATTAGGTAGGTCAGTAATTTCTATTCAGTCTGTTTTTGCAGCTGACAAGCAGTCTTTCTACCAAAATGGAAAATACCACGAACAATGAACTTGCTGATGTTGTTCTTATTTACGGGGAAGCTCAAGGAACTGCTCTAAGGGCAAGGCAAATGTATTTAGAGCGATATCCTCAGCGCCGCATTCCAAACAACCGTACATTTACTAGAACAGTCCAACATTTGCGGGATTATGGCACGTATTAACCACAAAACCATCATCGCGGTCCTCCAAGAGCAGAAAGGGTTGTGAATGTAGAACAGCATGTCTTGGAATTAGTGGAGGAAAGTCCTAGTATTAGCACTAGAAGACTTGCGTTACAAACTGGCGTTTCCCAGTCTACTGTTTGGCGGATTTTGCGGGAACAGGTACTACACCCTTACCACATTCAACGCGTTCAAGGTTTGCAACCAGCGGATTATATACGCAGGCACAATTTTTGTGAATGGGTTCTCCAAAATTGCAACAACCTACCAAATTTCCTGTTCAATTTGTTATCTACTGATGAGGCAGGATTTACGCAAGAAGGAGTGTTTGTTTAATGTCCATAATACTCACATTTAGTAAGATGAGAATCCACACGAAATAGTGGAACACAGTTT
>JABXWE010042458.1:0-19067 GCA_014611495.1 Limonius californicus | reverse complement strand
TACTTAATTTTATGTAGCAAATAAGCACCCTCTAGTTGTTCACGGATGTCCACTTTGCCTAAAACACTAAAATCCATGCACGCATTCATGTGAGAAACGGAAGATTTGTGTTTCTTTGCCCTCTCTGCAATGTGTTTTAAATCAATCACCTTTTGTTTATTCCATGCACTAACCTCATTCTTAAAAATTAAGCACGTAAAACAAAACATTTTATTTGTTACTGAACATCCGCACATCCAATCGTATTTTTCGTAGATATTCTTGTTGAATTTTCTATTGTACGTTCGGGTTTTACTTGTCGAACTGTAGTTTATCTGAAGATCAGGAATAGGCTTTCCTTTCTTCTTAATTAAAAGTTTTTCCTCAAATGATAGCGGGTTTTTTAAAAGATTTTGCACGTAATTAACTTCCATCATTGAAAAAACGTCACGTTCGTCTTTGAATTCACAGGCGCGATTGCGCGAAAAGAAAACACTACGGTCGAAAGTCAAACGTTGACTTTAAATGGGGAACACTTCGCTCGGCGCCCAATTCGCCTGGTATATCGCGTATAACGAAGATAACCGATAGCCAAACGAATCACCTCTACATGGGGAACAAATCGGAGCGTTCCCCGGAAAATAGTTTTGAGGCTGTTAGCCGCGCTTGTGGTGCGGAAGGAAAATTTGATACCATCGTTAAAATAATGCACTGAATTACATGCGAATTTCTTTCCGTGTTTATCTTGGTGGTTGGGTGGGCACGTGCCCTTTAGTACAAGCTTCCACTGCGTGGGAGGCCGATTCTTCACTACAATTGCTCGAGTGTTGTAGGTAAGGTTTTTTATGGTCGACGCTCAACAGACTGCATTTAAAATTTAAATATTTGTTTGTTTTCACTAAGCTTATTGTCTCTACGAGTATGTATGCCATAAATAAACGACTCCTAATAGGTGTAATGCCCATAATTAATTTATGTAATTTTAAATAAATATTCGCAATTGAATGAAAATTACAGTGAAGAAGCACTTCACCTACTTCACTTGGCGAGCCGCCACCGATTTAGAATTGATAATAATTAAAGTATTCATTCAAGTGTACGTACAAATTGCATTTACAATTTGTTTGTTTTGAAAATTGGTATCATTGGGAGCCTTTTCGTCCCAATGCTGGGCATCGGCCTCTCCTCTGCCACGTGTTTCTCCTCAGCTCTAAGGTAGAAACAAGTGGGGCCTATAGTTTAACGTCGAATTCGAGCGACAGATATTCCAGAAGGTTTTTAGCATCGAAAATTGTTATGGTGCTCTCTAATGAGTGATTTTTAAGTACAGAAAGTGCTATTGCATTGTAAATCTATAGAAGATTTAATTAGTTTACAGTTAGAGTAAGCTTCCATACCTAATCTCGGTGAAGTGATTGAAAAAGTTTGTCACATGGAAAGCCTTGCTAAAATTTTGTGTAATCATTAGTAAGGGCATAATTATAGAAAAAAATTCTAAAATCTCAATTGCAAAAATTTGACCATCATGATAGTAAGCTAAAAATATCTACTTCAATGGCACCCAAGAAAGTACACACTGGATACAGCTAACTGAAGTTGGAGCACCACATAAAGATATGTAAACTATTTCTTCCTTAAGAGGAAAACTGCAATCTTTTAAATGCAAAATAGTTTATGGAAAATACTTCTACAATTTGTCGATAGAAGTAGTACATATGTCAGTATCCAAAGTAAAAGCAACAGCAAAATTACTTTTAAAAACGTTATCCACAACAAAACCAGTCATCCAATATAATAAAGTAACTTTCTTTTATTAATAAATTCAGTAAAGGAAATAACAACTCAAAAAACTTAGTACATTTGCTTTATTTATAAAAAGAATGGAATTCATAATGATGATGTGCTTCCTCGGATTTCATTTGCAGCAAACATCATTCCCACTACTACTACTACTACATTTTGACACCGTAACTAAAAACATTAAATATCTTTAAAAAGGTAAACTTACGAACAATTACAAATAAAAGCCCAAATCATTAATTAACTATTTATTGGAGTCCAGTTACAACTAAATTCGGTCAACATGAACAGAAGGTTAGTATTAAAATCCCAAAAACATAAGGTATGGAAAGGCACAATACATTAAAACGAGCATCCAAAGCCGCAGTCCACCATATTGCCACGCGAATCCTGCAGCTTTGGAAGAGACGACGCTATATAAAATTTTAATGGGCCCACGACCGTGTGCTCATTAAGTAATTATTAACTAAATGTAGCGAGAGACCTGTTGACAGCAATTTCTCTAAAGATATCGAATGCCCCCAGGTACATAATTATCTGGGAATCTGGCGCATTTTACTACAACTAAGATTTCGAGTAGTGATTGGTAGCAACTAAAAGTGTCGAGGTGAATCAAGTATTGTAGTAGTGGGACATTAGAAGCCGTGGACCTTCAACTGGTCCGGCTTAGCCAGGCCCGCTTTCGTGAGCCACTGGCAAATGTTTTCACGCTGGTCGCCCTGCAACTGTAGTACTTCACCGTATTCCGGGTGCTCAATCACTGTTCCATTGCAGGCGAATTCCTAAAACAATGATACATTTATTCAGAGACACTATAAGAAACCATTAAATTTATATACTAAAAAAAATACCACTAGGTATATGACCAAAAGCAGAAAAAAACATTAGTTATATTAATATCTGAACAGTAAACTCATCATGCATTTGTTTTTGTGAAACTGTTCTTCTTAAAAGTCCCTGCAGTAAACAAAATGTGTTTCAACTTTATTACATTAAAAGAGAAAAAAATAAGCTCTTTATTAGAGGTAAAAATCAAACAATGCATGACCCTTTAGAAACTGTAAGTTTGTGCTGTATCTCCCAAACTAAACAAATGAGACCCTAAAAATCTTTGTAGAAAGTTTTTTTTTCATTGCTACTGTACGGAGTTGTTCCAACGTAAAAAAAAAACTGTCCAATTGCAGTTGTTATTTCTTAGTAAGTAAGTAGGAGAGTTAACCTTCGTGATGTAGTGGTTAGCACACTTGCCTATTACAGATATAAGAGTTGCAGGTACCAACCTAGTTCACACGACATGTTAAAAATCCCTATTGGGGTTGGAACTACCTTAGATAGGAAAAATTCATAATGGAGTGGTACATAATGGGCCAAGTCCAAAAAGATTCTTAGAATCCACATTTTAAATCTCCCCCAACCAAACAATTAAGTGGGACAGTTGTTCAATTGTTTACTTTTGGTAAATTCTGTATTCTGTTGCTAATTTGTTTTTATTGTTGTTAGAAAAGGCTTTCTTTTGTTTGTGTTGTTACCATAAGTTTTTAAAATATTTCCAAGAATATATTTGTCATTTCGAGGAGGTCCATATTCCTCAGCAACAAAAAATTGTTGATAATGGAACACAATATGACATTTGTTCAATTAAATTCAATTTAAAAAATGTTAGTTTGTGCTATATCTTGCTAATGAAATAACTGACCATTCCAAAACTATAAATACCACTAAAAATGCATCTCCCATTTTGCTGCATTTGTATTTCTAGGCGAGACGAATTTTAAAAAAATCGGCCTAATGCAGCTTTTACTCTTACCTACGTACCTATGCACACTTTGGGGAAAACAAAAACAAAATAAGTACACACCCGAGGAGGCAACATTTGTAAGAGTTCTATCTTTTACCATTCTAGAGCACTGTGCAATGTACATGCTATAATAAAACAAATATAGATAAAACCTTAAAAATTAAAATAATTACTTGCACTATGAAGATGCATGTAAGGAAGCAATAACAAAATTCTTATCTCAAACAAACCAAAATCTTGGATTTGCAGACAAAACATAATATATAAATTTGCCTGATAAAGCAGCAGGATCTTGTAATAATACTCTTATCTTAATTCCTCCAATACAAGTTGCATATTTAAATCACCCACATTAAACAATGCTGAACGAAACAGGCTTTTTTTGCTAGTAATTTTCCTTCTGCACTAAACACAAAGCCTTGCACATTTTACCTAAACAACTAATCGAAAAGAGCATATGCAATACTTCGAACAGAACTACGAAACAAGGCTTTACTTAACCGATAATGCTCAATTTGAAAATTTGTAACGCCCTAAAAATTGATTCACAAACATATAATTTATAAAAGTCAGGCAACTGGAATACAAATCAACTTTTTACTTTTAAAATTAATACAATTTTAAGCATTATTCATTCAAAAACAAAGTGTTTTTGAACCTTTCCTTTCTGAGCTTCGAGCAGCACCAGCTGTTGGAGCACAGGAAATGAAAGTTCAGCTTTAAACCATTAAAATTTCCAGTAAAAAGTAAACAAAACCCTGCTTTAACTGCAACGAGGACGAACACACACAAAACCATGTATTAACTGTAATGGGGAAGAGCACAAACAAGTCGATATCATACCTTTTTACATGCTCGTACAATTTTTTTCAGGTCATAGTCCGACGACAGGCCTTGTACAGTAGTTAAAGTCTTACGACCATTTCGCTGTTGGATTCTTATATGAACGAGTCCGTCTTGAACATCATCGTCCGTACCCTTGTTTGCATCAGCAAAGGGGTCTGAAAGTATTACAGGGGAAATTAAATCAGGTCGAGGTCATACTTGACGTCTAAAGGTCGTAATAAATGCCCAAGAATAATAGCTCGTAAAATTTAAAACGTGCAATTGGAAATGAATAAAAAATCCCGATGTTTGTTGTTTGAAAAACGCGTTGCGAAACGGCCAGAAAGTGTTATTTTTGGAAGGGCGGGCTAAATGATTAGCAAAAAGGAAAACAAACGCCATTTTGTTGGGAGAAATTGCGTTCGAGGGACATGTAAAAATACTGCAGAATACTCACCAAATGTTTGAAGGTTCTGGATGGACATACGATACTCAAAATATATACGTAGAAAAAAAAGAACTGCAAACGGCAAAACAGCTACCAATGAACGGATGATCACAGATATACGATTTGCTTTCTAGAGAACGCTACACCAGTGGCCGTCCAAATTATTTGATGATTCACAAGTTCGGAATGACGTTCGCTGTCACGCTTGCGCACTTGTGACCTCACTGACAAATTTTTAATTTGTAGGTTTTCCAAAAGAGTTCCACTTTTCACAGGAAAAAATCTACAACAAAACTAAAATGACTATTGCGTAAAATAATCACTGTAAAAATTTCTCAAATAAAAGACTATCAAATAAATTGAAACGTCAAGTCTACCAAAGGGAATTTTATTTTTCGCGGTTTTTTGTTTTCCAACGCCTACTTTGTTTTGGGTGGTGCAATAGAGAAAGCCTCCAACGTTGCCAAACTTGCGTTTCGTGGTGTCTTTTGCTACTGAAAAAATTTTTTTATCAAACGTCATTAATGCCATTACAAATTTAAAAGAACAATTTAAATGTGTTTTACGCAACCATTTTAAAGCATAAACTCGGGAATTACCTCTCTCTCTCTCTCTCGTCCTTTGGCTCTCGAGGGATCGTAGTGACATTCTCTCCTGTAGCGTGCGTGTAAAGTAATGTATACAAAATAGTGGACCAACGTTTAAGCCAGGCTCCGAACCACGGGAAATGTCTTAAGAGGCCCTCAGACGATCAGTATTACTGTCTTAGATCATACACATTTAGATGGATATGACAACAGATTGTAAAGTGTGTTGTAAAGATATCACAGACAAACTATTTTCGTTCCTTCTCTTCCTAATACCAATAAATCATATTTACCATCTTTCTCTGTACCCTTATGCAATCTACGCATGCGCTCACGCGTGCTGTACGGCGGGAAATTTAAATATGTAGTAAATGTAACTATAAATATAAACCAGTGCAATTATCGCAGTCTTTTAAATCTTGCGACAAAACCATTTTTGCCATTTTTCAAAATTAATTATTTGACACCTCTATAACTGTCAAATATTTATTAAATAATTAATAAAGTAAAAAATACAGTAATCTAATATAATGTTTATTTATTTCTAAGGTTTAAATACTCTTCTAAAGTATAGAAGGCATTTTCCGTTAAAAAAGTTTTGAACTGTCCATCAAACGTCTTTTCATTTATGATATTTTTAAGATTTCTAGGCAGTTTATTATACAGCAGTATCTTGGAGACTTTCTGTATAAGCTTAAATTATAGTAACCTATCTGAAGGTTATTACAGGATCTGGTGCTGTAAGTGTGATTATCATTTACAAGAGGGAAGTTCTTAGGGTTCTTTCTTACATACAGGACGCACTTTTGTATAAATATGGATGTTAACGTTAGTATACGATTATTCTGAAAAATTGGTCGGCAATGTTCTCTTGGTGAAAGGTCGAACATCATTCGAATTATTCTTTTTTGAAGTATAAACACTCTACCTACGTCTACGGAAATGAAAGCAAACAATTCCTTGATTGAGGAGCACTGCAAATAACGCATTTTCGCACCATTTTAGATTAAAATTAAAGATTTGAATAACACAAAACGTTTCCACATTTGCAGGTTATGCGCTGTTGTTGTGACTTTTCTCACTGACAGTTTAATTTGTGTAATTCTCGCCATACGTCAACAGCAACTGGGCGAGCGCCAATATTGAAAAGGGTACAAGTGAAACAACATTATTGGATGTCATGCAACGGCAAAAGAGACAGATAAAAAAAAGTTTGTTGGGATCCTTACAACAGTGACGTACCTAGTTTCTTATGGAGTAGTATTATACATGTAAATGTGTATGATCTAAGATTACTGTACAGTATTTTTAAATATTGACAGTATTACTGATCGTGTGAGGGCAAATACTAATGTACTGTCAGTACACTGATATACTTTCAAGATTCTGAAATTACTTCTTCAATATTGTGGGTGCGGCTAATTTACTGAAGGAATACTCACCGTCTGAGCGCGAGATTGACAGTACTACATCAGTGATCAACACGCCGCGATGGAGGATATATCACCACGGGTTTCACCCAGTTCGCCCATAGTTAAGGTAAATGAAGGTAAAAAACAATATTGAAACCGTTTATAGCGGCGTACCGAGAGATGCCGGAATTATGAAATTCTTCATCAAAAGAATATAGCAATAGAGATCAAGAAGGTTGGGGTGCCAAAAGTTATTAAACATATGTATATAAAAACATTAAAAAAGACGCCACTATTTATGATGTTAAAAAGAAAATAAATACTCTAAGGAGTCATTACAGAAAACAATTACGAATAATTAAAGATTCGAAACGAACTGGTACCGGTACCGTTGATACCGTATATACGAGGGGGTATTGATATCTAGTTAGCCTGGAAAGTTTCTAGCAAGATGCATGGAAACCAAACTCCACCCCCTTTGTATGGTGTTGTCACTTAAGTTTGATATGGGCGTAACGAAATGTTGACCGCTAGATGGCAGCAGTATAGATTTTGTCAATGTCACATGAGGATAAAATTTGAAAATTAAATTAAATTTCATCTCAACGACTATATCTACTTGTATCGTTTATTAAACAAATATTACTGAGCCACCAAGTAGTCGTTGCTAAATTTAAATTACAAATATAATTAGGTACGGGACGAAAAAATTCACCAATTAGTTTTATCAAACAGCGCATAACTACACGATTTTTACAATATAAATCGCACAATAAAAATAATTAGTGATATTGTAACGTTGCAGACTTTGGTATGATAGGTTATGATGTTTCGTAGGATGTTTTTATGTATTTCTAGCTTCATAATCTATAATAAGTAGTTGGGCTTAGAAAATAAAACTCTGTAGAGGTTAAAATATTTATTGATTTACGGTAAACACTGCAATTTCTTAATCGGAGCATACGTTATCTAAACAACTACCTATCACAAACATCTAGATAAGCCAATATACTTCAGAAATATCACAGCCACCACGCTTTCATATCTATCCGTATGCTTATAATGAACTAAAGTAAAAGGAAGCCGAATAAGCAATACAGTGCCGGACATAAATTACTATCATCGCCAGCCAACAGGGGTTTTAAGCCTGTCTAACGGGGTACATAAGCAATCTATTATCTCTTAGCAAGAGCACCGCGCATTGTAATGTTTATATCAACCCCCGATCCTTTTACTGCATTATTATACACATGGTTAGATATTTACAATTTCTTACAGAGAGCATATGTTATCAAAATAACTGCTTAGCACAAACATTTCGATAAGTCAATATACTTCAGGAATATCACAGCCACCACGCTTTCATATCTACCCGTGTGCTTATAATGAACTAAAAATAAAGGAAGCCGAATAAGCAATACAGTGCCGGACATAAATTACTATCATCGCCACCCAGCAGAGGTGTTAAGCCTGTCTAACGGGGTACATAAACAATTTATTATCTCTTGGGAAGAGCACCGCGCACTGTAATGTTTACATCAACTCCCGATCCCTTTACTGCATTATTATTCGCCTTCTCAAACGAAAGAGTCGCTCCCAAGCAGCAACTTTGAGAACTAACCGAGTAGGGAAATCTTTGTAGCGCACGTATAACCCTATGCTAATTCGTAGAGTTTATTTAATATTTTTGTGTTATTTATCCTTAATATTTTCTAATGGAAGGTCTGTCCAAATCAAAAATGTTTTGTTGTGTATCACAGTTTGTACAATTGTACAATGTGTGTCGAATGTTTTTAGCAGATATTTCACATCCGCCAGATGACAATTTAGAAGAAAAAATACTTTTACCATTAATAAAAATAAGACAAAACTTTTTATTCCGAGCCTTAGCAGTGTTGTTTGATAAAAGTCAAAGCACCGTTAGGCAATACTTTCATTGGGCAACACCATTATTTAAAAAAATCCTACACGTGGTAATCTACTGGCCAACAAAAGAAGAAAATTTAGTAAGTATGCCAAAATGTTTTCTAAAATATAAAAAAACTAAAGTTGTTCTCGACTGCACGGAAATAGCAGTGCAAAAATCCAAATGTTTAAAGTACCGTATAAGAATTTATTCTTATTATAAAGGTAAACACACTATTAAATTAAGGCGTTACTCCTGCGGGGTCCGTACGTTAGTCCAGCATATGGCGGAAGAACGTCTGACAAAGCCATTTTCAATAACGAAAATGTAATTGATCTTCTTCAATCTTTTCACGAGGCAATTCTGTTGGACAAAGGGTTTGCTATAGTAGAAGAATGTGAAAGTAAGGGCATCCAGCTCATTAGACCTCCTTCTACTAAGGGTCTGTGTGTGCCTTGTAGGTACGTAAATACGTCGGTATATGACACAGACATATTTAAATTAACAAACTTTCCGCTTTGAAAAACACTCGACTACTCGTACAAACACCGACAACTAAATGTTTTCTACAATGTTTTCCCTACTACGCGGCCATATTGCAATTAGTTGTAGCGCCCTCTATAGTCAGCTGCGAAGGAGAATACACATGGTTAGATATTTACAATTTCTTACAGAGAGATTATGTTATCAAAACAACTACGTAACACAAACATCTAGATAACTTGATATACTTCAGGAATATCGTCACATGATAAAGCTAAACTCAACAAAGCTGTGAAGGAAGTGAAGGACATCTTCGAGGAGGAAAGAAACATAGCTATAATTACACTTACAGGGACTCTCAGCAACGATTGACACTGATTACTCGCTGTGGAAAGCGACAAAAAATATTAAACAGCCCCAACAACGTAATCCAACACTAAGACTAGAAAACGGCGAATGGGCTAGAACAAACGAGGAAAAAGCGCAAGCTTTTACAGAGCACCTAGAGAAGGCATTTACACCATTTCCTAGTGAAACACCAAAGGAAGAAGAAGACATCATATACAACTATACTGACTCTCCCCTGCAAATGGAGCTGCCAATAAAAAAGGTCAAAGTAAAAGAGGTCAAATATGTAATTAACAAAAATCTCAATCAAAGAAAGGCGCCAGGCTGGGATCTCATAACTGGTAAAATCCTTAAAGAACTGCCAGAAAACATCGTCAGAACAATTACTGCGCTATTTAATCTAGCACTAAGACTGGAATTCTTCCCAATACCATGGAAGCTAGCAGAAATTATACTGATAGCGAAACCTGGTAAAATCCCCGAAAACTGAGTTCCTATCGACCAATTAGTTTGCTACCGGCCATGTCCAAGGTATTCGAGAAACTGATATTGAAAAGAATAACTCCAGTGTTGCATCAAAAGCACTTAATACCAGAACATCAGTGCGGTTTTAGGGAGCAGCATGGGACGATAGAGCAGGTACATAGAGCAGTGCGCCAAATAAACCTGGACCTAGAAGAGAAGCGTTTCGGTTCAGCGGTGTTTTTAGATGTATCTCAGGCTTTCGACAAGGTTTGGCATCCAGGTCTGCTATATAAAATTAAACGACAGTTACCGCGCAACATATACATTAAAATCTTACTTAAGTGACAGACAATTCTACGTAAAACAACAAGATGAATTCACAAAACTGTCACCAATACAGTTCGGTGTTTCACACTCCACAGGGTAGCGTTCTTGGGCCAGTCTTCTATCTCGTTTATACAGTGGATCTACCAGTATCTCAATCTACAACCATAGCAACATTTGCGGATGACACGACTGTGATGGCGTCGCATAAAGACCCGGGAAGAGCATCAGCTATTCTCCAGGGTCCCATAAATAAAATTCAGAGCTGGCTACGAACATAAAAGTGAATGAACAAAAATCAACACATGTGATGTTCACAACAAAAAGGCTGCCCGCCAATAACCCTAAATAACCAACAAATACCTCAAGACACAAAAGCAAAATATCTAGGAATCCATCTGGACAGAAGGATGACGTGGAGACGGCATATTGAAGCAAAAAAGAAACAGCTGAACTTGAAACTCAAAACGATGTATTGGCGCATAGGACGACGGTTACCACTCAGTTTGGAAAACAAAGTTCTTTTATATAAAGCCATTTTAAAGCCAATTTGGAATTATGGTATCCAACTGTGGGGCTCCGCGTCAGCCTCCAATATTGAAATTCTGGAGAGATTCCAGGCAAAGACCCTGGGCATTATAGTCAACACTCCGTGGTTTGTGACCAATGCAATAATTACAAGATACTTGCAGATTTCTACAGTGAAGGAAGAAGCGCGTAAATGTAGTGCGAAGTACAGTGAAAAACTTGCAGTGCATCCAAATCGACTAGTGCGTAGGTTAGTTAACGAATCAAATGATACGCGTAGACTCAAGGGGTACAAGCCATCAGACATAGTCAACCGATATTAACTGAAATGTGAAAGTGAATAGAATAAGTCGATAGATAAGATGTTTAAAATTGGAGGTACGATTTATTGGAAGATTGCCTACGTGTTAATAATGCATTATATGCATGATTGTATTAATGCATTATTGTTGTTATTACATTTACTTACTTATTGTCCTAGGACAGATTGTAAATAAAACTGGGAGTTAAAAAAATATTCTCAAAAATATGAAAGGTTCTAGAACATGACAATACTTACACTTAAATTACAAATTTCGCAATGTTGCAAATGATAGACCGAGCATTCTCATTTTTTTTATTTTGGACTTCAGAATTACAATATGCACGTAATCCCAAAAAACGTCAAACGAACAAAAAAAAATACTTATCTCTAACGTTGGTTCCGTTTTTACTGCATGCTCCTTTGCAAACAATTTTGTGCTGGAATTTTATTATACAATTAGAAATATGTCGCAAATGCAACTACAATGTGCTGGAAAGTGCTCAGTCTACTACAAGTTGCAAGTTCTTTTCTCTTACTTAGAACCTTACTATCTGACTACTATTTACCTTACTTACTTACGTCGAAATAGTTTTCACTTCTCAGTTCCCCAAGTGTATAAAATAAAATATTACCCTATCAACCTCTAAAACATTTTAAATACTACTGGAAACAGATTTAAATAGAGACGTTTGGCTGCATCAGCGCGACATCCTTCAAGTATCTCTGTTTCTTTCTACTAAACTTGTCAGCCGGCAAAATACGTTGCAAGTACAGTGTTGGTCTTGTTTCGTTCGCAGATGTCACTACGACATACGTCTTTGTCGGAAATATGAATCTGCAAGCAACTAACAAAGACAGAAATGCGTTCAGTTTGTGCTGTGCAAATAAAACGCTAATCCGAAACTGAAATAAACTGCCCATCGTAAGAACTATACCGATCTTCTACATAACCGGGCTCCTAGTAGATTGTGTGCATCTTTGGCTACGGCGCCTTCACATCGCTTGCGTAACTTTCCTACTGGTCTTCCTTGCATTCGACTTTGTTTTTCCTTGGATTCCATGTTTCGTAGCTCGAGTCGTCTTCGAAAAATCTATCCGGTGTTCGGAGGTAACGGTTTTGTTTTTTAGCTGGTTATTTTTATGGGAACGTAGTTAGCCTATACTTTCAAAATATAAAATTATATTCAAAAAATA
This sequence comes from Limonius californicus, assembly GCA_014611495.1. Classification (NCBI taxonomy): domain Eukaryota; kingdom Metazoa; phylum Arthropoda; class Insecta; order Coleoptera; family Elateridae; genus Limonius; species Limonius californicus. The sequence goes on along the minus strand of JABXWE010042458.1, from coordinate 6,666 downwards.
ATGAAAAACAATACGTTACAATAGAAATAGCTTTCACTTTGTGCAGGGTGTCGCAGCACTAAATAAACATTCAGTGTAGTTACTATACACTATACTTATTACCTGTACCGTACATAGACTTTTTTTAATGTACCAGCTGTACTTGTAACTAGCTATTTTTATAAAAGTTGCCTGGACCTGTAGCTACGTATTTTATCTTTTTTTGCGCCTCTACGTAGATTCTAAAAAACAAAGCTTGTACTTAGTACTTAGTACCTGTTACGACACCTTTAAAATATTTATACTTCAGTATATTCGTAAAGCTGAGATTTATTTTTGATTAGATTCTTTTAAACTACATTATATATTTTATATAAATCGATTAAATTAATTGACATTATAAGTTGGTTTTAAACAGGCTTACATATAGCCTACTTAATAAGAATAAGAAGATTAAATTAAATTTATTTCTACTGTCTTATGCATAAACGTGGCAACGTCGCATCGTAATATACTATCGCTTTCTAAGGAGCTTCCCTCTACTTTTATCAGTATACACCAGTGTTGCCAACCTTGAGGAAAGTTCCTCAAATTTGAGGAAATTGAATAACAATGAAGAAATTTTGAGGATTTGAGGAAATTAAACATATTTTTGACTAATTTTGAGGAATTTTACACATTTTCTTATGAACTACATATATTTGACACATTACGCTAATTTTTTTTGCGTTGATATTTTTATACACAAGAGTAAAATGTAAAAAACTCGTACGCGCCCGGTACTGCCGTTCCGGATTATTAGTAGTCACAGCCAAATTTAGTTAGTGTTGGCGCACGCGCAAATGTAACAATTCCTGTCCTGCTCAGCCGGACGCGACACGCGAGTGCGAGGCGAGTGCCCGAGTGGCGAGTCTCGGTTCTCGGACTATTCGCTAATCGCTATTCCGACTATAAATCCTAACGTCAAATAAAAGTGAGGTTATTGTGCAATGTGCAAATATTTATGTAAGTACCTAAATATTGTAGTTAAAATATCAATTAGATTAGAATTACCAAGTGGATTACTGCATTTACAGAATTTTGCAATTATGATGGACTCCATGGATGTAGTATCAAATTCTGAATCTGATAGCGGTGAAACCGATACCCAAGAAGAACATCGTAAAGCGCAAAACGAAAAAGTTGGCAATTGGAAAAACAAAAAATATCGTCACAAGTACCAAATAAGGTGGGAAAAGGACTCAAGATTCAAGCTATGGGTAAAGCGAAGTGCAGTAGGAGATTCACATTTTTTTTGTGAAATCTGCTCTAAAGATTACACCTGTGGAACGTCAGAAATTTTGAAACATCAAAAATCACGAAAACATGTTGAGAAAGCTGTTTCAATAAAAACAAGACAAACACTACTTCAAATGAAAACAGTTTTTACACCAATTGACAAGAAAGTAAAAACTAATGAGATAAAAATAGCAAGTTTTATTGTGGAGCATAATTTGGCAATTAACACTGTTGACCATTTAGTTTCTTTGATTAAACGCTTAAATTTGGAAGAAGAAGTTATACAGAAAATGACGTGCAATCGTTCTAAATGTAGTGCAATTATTACCAAAGTAACTGGGTCTAACGGACAAGAAGATGTAATAAGCAGTATTTCGAAGAATAAATTTTCTCTACTAATAGACGAGTCTACAGACCGCAGTGCTACGAAACACCTGGCATTAGTCGTAAGATATTTTAAGAATGATACAATTTGTGATAATTGATGGGCAAACATCATTCAGTGTCTGTTCTTTTAAAGCAAGCTGTACCACATCTTTTTATATTTAAATATATATGCCATTCTGTTGCGCTCTGTGCATCCCATGCATGTAGAAAAATTCCAGACAGAGTGGAGTTGCTTGTCAAAAATTTGTATAGTCACATGAATCACAGTTTTAAGTGGTTAAATGAATTTAAAGATTTTCAGATATACACCGAAACAAAAATACACAAACTGCTCTATGCTTTTGATGTATGATGGCTGTCTTTGCAGTTAGCTGTAGATCGTACTCTCGAGCAATGGGAAGCACTGCCATTGTATTTTCGTTATCAGTATTTGGATAAAAAGGACGGGACTGTTGAAAATTTATATAATGCAGTGGAAAATTTACCTAACAAAATTTACTTAACATTTTTAAGCTTTGTTCTGCCAATTTTTAATGAACTAAATAAAGAGTTCCAGTCAGAGAGTCCAAAAATTATAAATATTTATAATAAAATAAGTCATACATTTAAAACTCTTTTAGATTTTTACTTACAACCTACATATTTGAATAACAATCCAATAAGTTCTATTCAATTCAGAAATCCAAACAATTTTTATAAAATAGAAGACGTTTACTTTGGCCCACAAGTTACTCTTTTATTAAATGATGATCGTTTGTCTCCGGCAGAGAAACATGATATCCGAATAAACTGCCTAAATTTTTATATAGAAGCTGCCTATCAGTTTTATGTAAGATTTCCACTAAAAGAACTAGAAGGTCTTAAACAGTTATGTTACATAGATCCAAAATTTATATGTGAGAAAAAACCACCTTCAATTGTTCCATTAGCATCACAATTTCCTCACTTGGTCGATAATTTAAATGTATTAGACATGCAGTACAGAATGTTGAGAAATGATGATGTTTTAAATCATCCCAACGAAGATATCTTGGAATTTTGGTTACAACTAAAGAAAATTAAAAATGCAGATGGCAGTTTACTGTACGATCAATTATTAAAATTTGCATTATCGCTTTTAATTTTACCACACAGTAGTGCCTCTGTAGAACGTTTATTTTCTGAAATTAATTTGAATAAAACAAAAATTCGTAATAAACTTCCCACAGAGATGCTATGTGGCATTTTACATTCAAAACATTTTATTGGTACAAATAACTGTTTTGATGTTGATGTAACTGATAATGTTTTGAAAAAGCACAATTTACAAATGTACGGCAAGTAAGTGCAATTTCTTAATTTCTTACTTATTCTTATTATAGTTTTTTTATTTTGTGTTCCAAGTCCAAAGAATGTTAGGTTAGTTTTATTTACTTTGTGTTCATGTCCACAGAATGTTGTTTTATTTTGTGTTTCATAATTAAATGGAATTTACTAATACTTTGTCTCATTCATAACATCCGTTGTAATATTTAAAAAAATTTGAGGAAAAATGGGGGAAATTTGACATCCTGTGTTGAGGAATTTTAGAAAATTAGGTTGGCAACACTGGTATACACAATTTTTGTAAAAGTGGTGTTACGGAATGGATGATTTTTGGCGGAAGTTAACATTTAATTCTAGCGGTTAAAGTTCACGCTAATTATCAACTAACCCAGTTTTTTAGCTACATAATCACGGTGGCTACACAATGCCTCTTTAAACTTTTATCGAAGACTCTCCACACAAAGTTTAGTGCTTTAACCTCAAAATTCACAATGCCTATAAATACTTTCGTATTTCTGGATTCCGAAACAACGGGCCTGCCCTCGCAGGAGCACAACAAGACCCGCATGACGGAGTTGTGCTTCACAGCAGTGCAGAGCGACCACATTCGTTTGGGGACGTTTCCCCGCATCCAAAATAAAATAACTTTGTGTTTTAATCCCAAGAAGTTCATCAATCCTATTGCGACAGATGTTTCGGGCCTTTCGAATGATTTGTTGGAGTTCCAGTCGGACTTTAACGACACGACTTGTAGCATTATTAAGAACTTCCTTAATTTGCAGCGTCCGCCTATTTGTTTTGTTGCACATAACGGAGAGCGGTTTGATTATCCCATCCTTAGAGCCGAGCTATCTAGAACCGGCCATGAACTGCCAGATGATATTTTATGCATAGACACTTTAACTGCATTTAGAGATATGTACGCCATGGATATGAAGAACTTCTACGAAGGAAAATCTGTTCAAGCCGGGGCAAATCCAGAAGTACCACCAGAGTTCCAAGATGGTTATGACGAGTTGTTATGCACTATAGTGGATGATTTGGAAAGTTCTGGTGAATTAAAAAAGCTGTCGATCGAAGAAATACAGAAGATAAATGAAACCACCCCTAAGAAAAATAACAACACTATCCAACCCAGTACTAGTAAGAATAATGGAAATAAGATACAAACAAATGGAAATAAGGGTATTAAGCGGGTGTTATCTTTTGGGTATAGAATTCGGAATATGTTGTTTGGATTGTATTTGTAATTAATACTTTAAATTGCAGGAGGCCCAGTTTTAAACTTGGCCATGTGTACACACAGTTAACTTCCAAAGCACCAACTGATGCACATAGGGCTGAATCTGATGTCAGCATGTTGATAGAATGTGCAGCAGTTCTAGGAGAGAGATTTGTGGACTGGTCTAATTGTAATGCTAAAAAATTCAGCCACATCCCTACGATGTCACCGGGAAAATATATTGGAACATAATTGTCGCATCCCCAATAAGTTTTATAATTAAGTTTTTAACTGTACATCACATTTTATATTTTAAGCAACTATTTACATTTTTTATGTATTAATTTTAACGAAAGCTCATTTTGGCACTGTGTTTTGTAGATTAATGAGGTTATTTACACTTTTGTGCTCTGTACTATTTTTATGATTTATTGTAATTGTAATTTTAATATGTCTCCAGATAGTTTTTGTATTTTAGTTTATAACTGAAATTTTATACAGATATTAAAATAAACAATACCGTTTATAAATATAAATAAAATTTTTTTTGGCATTAACAGTTGCATATCCCGTACTTACTATACATGATAATTATACATTCAGCATTGCTGCTGGGTATAAATTGGTTAATTAATTAGTTTATTAATGCTTAAGAATTAATTTGCCAATTTATAAATTACACTAAGGGTTTATTTTCCTGCTTGTCGCAGTTTAGAGGCGATATCTACAGGGTCGGATTTAAGACTAGCAAGGCCCCAAGGTAAACATTTTTTCAGGCCTCTTTTGGACTAAAGCGTTCTTCGAGTTTGTAACTTCAATAGGAACTTAAAATATCTATGAATCCATCTTTTTTATACCCTTAAAATGTCTAAAAATTTGACACAAACTTTCTAATTTAAAAATTTTTTTGAATGATATATAAAGGTTTATAGACCAGGAAAAAAGGTTTTATTAAACACAAAAAATATTCCAATTAATGGAACAAATAGTGTTTATTTAAAAAGCTAAACATAGCAAATATTGAAAATTGAATTCATGCTTGGATAGTATAAACTCGTGTTCTCAAATATTTTAGAGCCTATATGTTCTGGATATTCTTGCAGTAATATTTTCACATGTTCTCTTAAATAATTGTCTAATTGACCAAATTTTAAAAGAAATAAACATTTGTTGCAAGTATTGTTGTACACTTTACTTCAACAATAAATTAATTGCTTTATTGGGCAGGAGATTTGTAAATCAATTTTGTAGAATTACATAAATATATTTACAATATTTTTATAAAACTTTGATAGCTTAATTTAATATTAACCAAATTTGTGAGGACCTTCCAAATGAGTGGCTCTAAGCTAAAGCTCGTCTAGCTTATTATGAAAATCTGGCCCTGGATGTGTATCTGTTGGGAAATAGATGGAGGCAAACAGTTAAAGGAAGGAACTGAATCGAAAAATCGATCTGCGTCAAAAAGAAGATCTATATCTTTAGCTTTGCTGTTACAGAGGTGACATGCGTGGTTAGATTGATGGGTGATAGTTGGTATTATTATAGAGTAGATGATGTTATCCATGTAATGTGCAGATGAGATTTCATTCTTTTTGACAAAGTCCTTTCCATGTATGTGCTACAAAAGTTTTCAGTTACAAATGTATTATTCTTTCTTTCTATCTTCATGTTTAGGTCTATATATTCGTTGATTATTTAGACTGACATCTCTTCAAGTTTTTCTATAATTTCTGCTCCCATAGTTGCTGCGCTTTCTAGATGGAAAATAAAGGAATGTACGGCGTTTCTACGTAGATCTAAAACTTTCTTAAGATATGCTTCTATTTTGTCCACTTTGAGTTGGTTTATGATCAATAATGTGTATAGGTATATAAAACCAGAAGTTCCTGCTATAAACATCTTTATATTGCACGTTTTAATTGCTTTAGGAATCTTAGAAGTTGAGTCATCATTTTACTTTTTGCATCGATATGTTTGGTTAGAGTTGGGGTTGTTTGAAACCTAACTCCTACATACTCATATCCCCACACAAACTTGATTTCTTCTGAGCCAACTCGCCTTTGTCATATCCTTTTCCAAATTTAATTACATCCTTCTTGCGAAATTAATATTTATTTCTTTCACACCATGAATCTAAGCGAGTTAAATTTTTCTAAAGTAAATTATTAGAGTGTATGGGATGGTCATCTGCATACATTATACAATTAGTTCCTCCGCCTTTCATACCGTTTGGTAAATCCTTCAAGACTATTGTGGGGCTTAGTGAATTCCATTGCAGTATTCCTCGTTCATAAATTAATATTTATACAAAAATACTACAACAGCCTACAATTTTACAAATAATGCAATTTGTGTAACACCGTCTTGAACTAAAAACTCTTGTGCAAGTACAACCTCTGTCATTCTCTCATTCTTGTCTTTACTGGGTATTTTTCTTAAGACTGGATGTTAAGAAAAATTACTACATTAAAACAACTTTACAATTAAAACTA
>JABXWE010042457.1:0-15181 GCA_014611495.1 Limonius californicus | reverse complement strand
GACATTATAGAACGAATTATTTATTATATAAGTTATAGAGATTTTGTACTTCGATATTACTATTCAGTAGAGACTTTCGGGCTAAAGTAATTATTTTTATACTTTTACATTGCTCAAGAGAGAAAATATGAAATTACTAGATATAGCTTTTGGCATTAGTTCCCGGGATTTTTCAGACTTTTAAAAGACGAAGTAGAATGGGATTATTGTTTTATGATAAGCAATTAAATATGACACAAGGATTTAGTATACTATAAGAATATTTATTATTGTCAGTTGTTCGGATGCGGTGTTAAAACAGAAACACAATCACTGATTTTATGCGAAATAATGGAGTGGGATTATTACTTTAAAATGTCTTAAATTTAAGTAATTGAAATTTTTGATATATAAATGGAATCGATATTGAACATACATTTTTGGAACTATCAGCTAGTAAAGAACTAATTTAGAAATTATTAAATAAATAAATTTCACGAGATCATTTTTTCCACGTGCAGTGGGATTAGTTATCCAACAAAGATTTTTAAAGCAGAAGGGAGCTTGTTATTCCAAACTGGCGAGATGTTGTATAAGAGATGATTACAAGTTGTTTTTTATGCTAACAGCAAAGTAGAAATACTGTTTTTGTCTAAATTTTCTACCATCAAATGGTTATCCGGCTGAGACTTTAAAGTAGAAGTGGAATAATTAATATTCTTTGGAATTATTTGCTAGTAGATGACATCCATTTAGCGGCTAAGAGATGAAGAAATGGGATTAATCTGTCAGTAAATATTTTTAACGGAAAGGGGAGATTAATATTGTAAACTGATAGAATGTTAAAAGAGATGAACACAATCTTCAGTTTTTGTACGAAGCAGTGGAGTGGGATTATCGTTTTTGGCTAAACTTTCAGATAAAACTTCCAATCTGGCATAGATTTAAAGTAGAAATGGCATTGTTATAATTATTTGCTAGTAATCAACAAAACTTTAAAATCATTAAATGAGGGGATTAGTTCTAGAAGCTGCATTCAATGGGATGTAGTTTTTGATTATTATGCTACACTTTTAGAATGTTATAACAGTCTAGTTTTTGTCTGCGAAGCAATAGTATGGGATTATTGCTTCAGTCAAAATGTTTTATTAAACCCGGCTTATCTGGCAAATATATTACATGACATCAATTTAGAAAACATTAAATGATGAAGAATCATGGGATTATGCTTTGTAGTTCTTGGGACTAGAATAAGAAGTGAAAAACTAGGATGGGATCATAAATTATCAAGGCTGTGTATTGTGGGATTATTCATCCAATAACGATTTTTTGAAGAAGGGACACTTTTCCAAACTCAGAGAATGTTCTTAAGCATGATGAGAATTTTTGCTGTTACTCAGTACAGTGGGATTTTAGCTTTCAATTTTTCTAGTTTGTAATTTTTATGATAGTAAGTATAGTGCCAAGATTATTATTATAAGTTGTTAGAAATGGCAATTATAACATTGATATTTTTATGTGAGGTGAAATATTAAAGTAGTACATTGTCCAAGGTTCGGGCGGAGTATTATCCAGATAAGGGAGAATGGGTAAATACTTTAAGAGCCTCTATATTTTGTTCAACTTTAACGAGAATTTGCTAGCTTTATTTTCCAAGTGCATTGCTGCGGTACAACAACATATGCTAGCGTTGAAGCTGTCGTCGAAGCGCTTTCAAGCTGGTAGGGATACGCATCACCTTTGAATGGAAGTATATTTTTAAAAGGTTTTCAAATTAATTTAAGTTTGTTTAAAATGTGCACGTTGCGTTCCCTTATATTCTATGTTTTTATAAAATGTTTCCTGCAGGCGATAGCGTTAATGTTGCATTTGAAACTACTACCAACAATATTTAAAACAGATAAAAGTGTACTGCAAGGTTTTTCAAATCGCTTCATCCATTTTTGAACAACGGAATTGACAATTGAGGCGAAATTATTATTTTAGGACAGTGTAACATTTTTAACTAGTGGAATGGGATTATTAATTTACATTATTTTCTAAAGAATCATTACCGAGAAGTGCTATTTAGTAGAAGAATGTAGTGGAATTATTACTGAAAGACTACTATTCCACAAAACATGGGCAATTATTTAGCCATATATGTGATTTTACTAACGTTACATGGTGGGATTTTGCTTGCATAATTTTTTAGTAACGATTTGTCTGTTAACTTGATTACTTCTAGTAGATCTTTATATACCTTTATATATTTTTACACATTGGAATAATTGTGCATTGGATGTAATTACTTACCAAAGCTTTGCAGAGGATCAAATTATATATAAATATAGCGTACATTGGTAATGTTTATTTGAACTTCTACTGCAAGTTTTGACGTGTTATCTATTTGTTACATTCTCGCACCAACGTTCTTCGATCGGTCTTGCATATTCAGATATATTTAACAACACCAGAATGTCGAGCTAAACTAAATTCCCATAAAAACGAGCAATTCGATGGCGATATGTCTACGGACAATGCGCTCTAGCGTGAAAATTATAACTTTTCTCAATTTAAAATTTTGTTTGCAAACTCCTAGAAGTGTCACAAAGTTCAATAAGGGTTTGCTAATCTCACGACCACTTTCTTTACTTTTGTATGCTCTAAATGCTGCGTATAACAGTAACTTTTATATGCCTTTCAAGCAGCAAGGTTGGTTTCGTTCATTTCCTTAATCTCACGTCGCGTTTTCATTACTTTGGTCGCTTTTATTAAAGTACTTCATAAAATAAACAAGCGGAACATGTTTTTATCATTATTACTTCGCTTGCAGCAAAATGCGCCATCTTTGGCACAACTCCGTTACATTCCAAGAATTTCCATATGTTTTCACTGAGTTCTTGGCGATTCCCACTTAATTTTCCAGTGCCTATTCTCCCGTACCATCCTTTTTCCAGCTTTTTGAACTTTCGTGTCTCGTGTGATGCACCCTTGCATAACTTGATAAGACTACAAAGGAAGTGCCGTTCCGGAAGGGATCGGCAGCAGATGACGTGCAAATGGATGCAGATGTCTGCTTCCTTCTCCTGGGGGACAACTATCAGGTGCAAACAAGCGTAACGGGCGCAGGCGAAAATCAGCAACTTTTCCTCATACTAAAACCGTCAAGTTTACACTTTTCTGGGAAGTTTTCCCTTTGCAGGACAATTTTGTGCATTTCCATTAGAATTTTCATGCTTGGAGCAGAAAGATTTATGAAGTTGCTGGAAGTGAGTTTAAGGAGGTTATGAATGTTTTATGGTTTTTCGTTTTTAAGCTGACGAGAGTCGCTGCCCTTGGGTGATATTATAACGAAGGTATAAAATTCTACTATTTCTATTAGATCGCTAATTTCATGGCCAATTCAGTTGACTAACGATTTATAGAATTTAGTAATAATTTGTACACTAGCCTTTAATACTCAGTCTACGCTGTTGTGAAAAGTATTATAAATGGAGCATTTTCGCCTATTACCCTCTAATCTAATGTGTGCCTCCAGCAGAATCAGACAGCGGAGACCTACAGCTTAACGTGGGCTTCGAACTACACACCTGCAGTACATTGCGTACCCAGAAATGTTTTACTAGGGTCTATGAAGTGTTTGAAGTGATACTTCGACCGCCACGTCGATTTTGCGACTATAGGCAACACACTTAACACGCGGGCAGTTTTGGTGGTTGTCCTAATGTCTTTGAACTGAGCAAACAAGCACTAGAGAAATTTGCTCATTATTTCAAGGATCAAACGTAGATCTATACGGCACGGATAAGGCACATTTAACTCGTCGCAAACCAGTGTTTCTAGTTTGCGTTATTAGTATGTTATTAATAAAACTACTTGTAAAACTTGCCGTTGGCCTGAATGAAAGTTTGATCATGCATTAAATTAGTTTGGTTTCTAGTTTTCAAACTTCTAATTTAAGTTCATTCTCTAGAAGTAATTTCCGATTCTTGTATGAACTTCTCGCAGAAAACAGAAGAAAAAATAATATGCTAACTTTCCTAGCTCAGTTCTTCGACTGGAATTGAAAATTTCAATATTCTCAGTGCGTTTAAAACTCGAGTTTTCCTTTTTGTATTGTGGATTTTTATATGCCGTTTTGCTCCGTCATCTCTTTCAGTTCAGCCGAAGAAGATATGAAATGTCAAACGCAGACTGCACCTTAAAGGCAAAAGATTAATCATTGGAAGTATGGCTGAAAATTATTCTCCGCTCCATTCCAAATTAAAACTCTTGATATATCATCGTCATTTTTCTTGATATATTTTAATAAAACTTCCTCCCGCAAATTACCAATATCCCGAGATTGATTTTTCTTTAAATTTCTGCTCGGCGTGTGGTTATATAAGGAGGTTTTTCCTACGTCATCCAATCTTCGGTGATTTTATATTTCTTTTTGGGGTGGTACATGAGATATTGCCAGACCAGCGCGGAATAGAGCTGCGAAAATACAGAGCGGATTAAAATGCAAATAGCAAGTTAATTTCGAGAACATTCTTGAACAACAAATTTAAATTAAATGAATTTTTAGGATGTTTTTTGGGTGTAGCTGTATTAATACTACCCGGGGGAGGAATTTCGGGGTATTATTTCATATTTTTCTACAGTTTGTAATTCTGTGGGCTCTTCTGGCAGCAGTTTCATGCAAAAACTGAACAAACCGCCGGTTTGTTTTAGTTTGATTTTATGTCGAGTCTGTTTCTACCTTGTGCTTCGGGGAAGTTGTGGGTTGTTCCTTTCACACTTTTGCTTTTGACAGCTATTTTTGAGGAAACACATCAAAAGGGCAAAATATCTAAATACAAAGTAGCTACTTAAAGAACTGGATTTATTCGAATTTAAGTTGCTCTTTTAGGGCTTTGCTTTTAAAACTGCTCACACAGAACAACGCAATTATAAAAGTAAATAATTAGTGCAATGTAAGTATTTGCGGGAAAATATTTATGCATTGCTTCTCGGCTGCTTTCCTCTAGTTTCTGGAACGCTGCCAGCCGAATAAACATCGCGATTTTTCCAATAAAAGCACTTTTACATTGTCTAACATCCTTGCGTTACTTGCCATCGTTTTCTCGCATCCGCTCTTGACTAAAAATAGCCCCTTATTTGGATAAACTGTTCTTAAAGGATGTTTTCATGCTAATCCAAGGGTCATTTGGCTAACGAGATAATATCATCAAGTGTGCCGAATGCAAATGATCAAATCCGAGGCTAAACCGAACGGCAATTAACAACATCCGACTACCGTTACGGTTTTTGGATTTGGCCCATATTAGGAGTCAAACAGGGAAAAGTCCTGCGAGAAGATCCAGAAAACTCGTGGAAAGAAGGCACTCACAAACGTGTTGATTGAAGATGGACAGCTATTGACATATTATGTTCCTTTTAGGAACGTTCCCGCGGGATCACAACGGGAGTATGAAATTTTGCCTGCTGAAAGCCCCTGGGGATCTCTGGGTTTTCGTTTAAGTTATTCCTAAAGCTTGTTTTTGCAAGGACCCAAAAATTGAAAACAAATCCCAAAAGTTACCCGTTCTTTAAAAACCATTATGTTTATGTTTTCGAAAGTATTGTGGATTATAAGATCAATTTTGACAGAAAAGATATTTTGCTTAGGAAGTACTGTGAGAACAGGAAATTTTAAAAACATGTTTTAACTGTCCCTGATGATAGCTTTTAGGCCAAAGCGTTGATTAAGTTAAAAAAGCATGGTAAACCCAATTGCGATATTAGGATGTTAGAAAAAATACGCTGGTGACTCATACAATTTGCAGATTCAGTTACGAATTCTTGAAACATTCTTTAAAACTATATTTTTACATTTACTAGTGATAATGTAGTGGTTGAAAAATTTAAAATACAAATAATGTCAATTTATGGTAAACGCCACTTAGTAATTTACATGCTAGAGAAAATATGGTAGTAACTCTTGCAATTTGAAAAATAGTAAGTAATTCTTAAAGGAATCCGAAAGCAACCTGGCTACCAGTAATTAAAAATAATTTTTTACATCAACAAACCGTTGTATACGTTTCTCTGTCTGCCATGGGTCTTAGGGCCGACTACCTGAAGGCTGGAAAACGAATTGCAGCCAATGTAAAAGACAATACGTAGAATATACGACAAAGTAAATTGGTAGTCTGAGCATTATTTTGATTGTAAGAACATCAGATAAATTTTGAGGTTGTGGCAGTGTGCATTATGTTCATAAAGAGTAGTAGTTTGTAATAAGATGGACAAATTTCACGAAATTAATTCCACATATGTCGTAAACATAGAATGATTTTACCGTATTTTTGGACTACGTTTGGCATTTTTTTACGACATAGTTTTATGTTGTGTTTGAAATTTTTTTCACTTCATTTAAATCTTGCATATGCTGTCCACTAGTTATTTGAAACTGCAAGTGGAAAGTTCGTCTATTAACATATCTATGCTGACAATAGAAAGCGTTAATTTTAACCTATTTTGAGTCACTTCAGTAACCCCTTATGACTTTTTTGCAACATTAAAAGTTTCTAAAAAGTTACCTACTATTACCAATACTATTTTGGTTTAAAATTTAAAGAGCAACTGATTTCATGGTTTTATTATGCAAGTAAATTAGATATTTGGATACTGAAAAATGGTGATGGTTTATCCATAATTTTATGGCAAATATTTATATTTTAAAAACGCTAGTTGCTAATTTTTGAGAACAGTTTTAAAAAGATATAAATATTGAAAAAGTGTTCCAATATCACTGATGATAACGCCTCGGTTAAAACATACAGAACTGTTAATTTCAAAAATGTATGATGGGCGTAGTACAAATACAGGGTGTTAATGAATTGCATCGATAAACTTCTAGGGCTTAAAGTATACATGAAAACAAACGTTTTTTGTTCATAAATGTATGGTCCAAAGTGTTTCCTTTCAGGGATAGAGCTTCTCAAAGATTCTTTAAGAAGCGCCTAAATGTAGGCAACTCAATTTACTACCTACTATTTGTTCCCATAGCAACGGAAATTAATATAGGATAAATAAAGCACATTTACTAAAACATTTACTATAATTTTGTTCATTTTTGAATTAGATATTGTAAATTTTTCAAATAGTTGATTTGTGCTTTGTAATTGTGGTTTTTTCTATTGCTTAGTTTTGTTAATTAATTTATTTTAAATTTAATTTGAACTGGAAAAGTGCGAAAGAGGGCTTTATTTATCGTGTATTAATTTCCGCTGTTATGGAAACAAATAGTAGGTAGTAAATTGAGTTGCCTAAATTTAGGAGCTGCTTAAAGAATCTTTGAGAAGCTCTATCCCTGAAGCACTTTTGACCATACATTTATTAACAAAAAATGTTTGCTTTCATGTATACTTTAAAGCATAGAAGTTTGTCCCTGCAATTCATTAACACCCTGTATTTCACTTTGCTGAGGCTTCTCGTCAATAAATACTACTACTGATTGGAAACGGTGTTATCAGTAAATAAACTTTAGAAAACCCCTTACCACCATAATAGTTGGAACACCTAAATATGTATTTCGGCAATTAAGCTGCCATCATCAGAAGGAACTTGAATTAACTAAAATAACTTTTCCGAGGAAAACCCCTGGAGATAAGCCCTACACCAAGTCAACAATTGAAGTCCAATGCTAATAATCTAAAACAATTTTAAATATTTTCAAAAAATGTATGGTCTCTCTCTAAAATTGTTCAGTCACTAAACCGATCTGACAGTTTATTTATGGGTAATTTCAGAATTATTAGTAATTCAGACCAGTTACGGGTTTCAATTTCGAGAGTTCGACACAAGAGTATGCTATGACTGCTGAGCACTTTCCATCAAATTGCACGCTAAATTTATAAAATTGTGAAATCAATACTTCCCTTTTGTGCAAGTACAAAAAAGTAAAAGACGTGTGTGGAAATATAGCTCTAGTAAGCTGCTGAACTGCTAGACTGCAGCCACGCACGGAACTTGATCAGAAAATATTGTAATTTCCGGTTCGTAGTCGAACCCTGCTAAAGATTGCAGGGGCTAAAAAAGAATCGACAGTTATATTTGATTTTTATGCGATCGAATCGCTGCACACAATTTTCCCAAATTTTTCCCTTGAATTTGAATGTAAGTTTACCTAAGGTTGGTAGCAGCTAAAGGGGTGTTTCTGACAGTTTAGGGTTGAGAAGTTTAAGTGAGGAGTAATTCGGGGTGATAATTGTTGTTGACTCTTTGCTTATCTTTCTTTTTGCGGATTATGAAAGCATTCGGATAACCGCGTAATAACCTTGGCCGGGGAAGATTTTAAAGCGAAATAAAACGGATAAGCTGGGCAAAACCAGCATAAATATTATCTCATTGAGGGATCAAATTTGGGTTAGGAAAAATATTCCGAAAATTGGAGATTTTTAAATATCGCTACACACCGCTGTGCTGGGACCAGGCATACAAATAATTTGTAGGTGTTACACCCCAGTAACTGGAAAATTCTGCTGCTGTTCTCCCTTTAAACTGATTTTTAATTAAGCTCGAATTAATTGATGAAAAGCTTACCTACAGGCGGAAAGCTTGACTAAATTTTACCGTTTAGCATGATAGCCAACGGGCCAATACTGTTCTGTACTTTTTTCGAATTAAATTACTTCTGCTCATGTTGTTGCGGCTTTACCCCATTTACAACGCTAATTTTGCCAATTCAGCCTGAAAAATGAAATTTGAAAAGAACATATCTGTATTTTATCATTACACGGAAAACTTTGCTTACGTTTTGTTTGCTGTTTCTGTATCTGGAGATCAAATCTGCTTTTAGTAGTAGTAAAAAAACACATTCTCTAGATTATTAATTACCTCTACTATGTTTGTATTAATTAAATTTAGTAATTTGCTTTAGGAAACGTTTCAGCTTGGTTTTTTCTATATATTTTATACAAAATGTTAAACACGTTGTAACATTTGATGTAAACACCCTTCAAACTGAATGTGTGTAGACCACATCCATTCCCATCGTTGAATCACATCACTCCTCCACTCATCTGTCCGCCCTGGTATGTCAGGCATTAATTAAAAGCAATGGCTATGGGGAAATGCCCAAATTACTACACAACTGGCTGTCCATTTTGTTTGAAGCAACGAGGTTGAGGCAGAGCCTATTCGGCCAATTAAATTAAGATCGTTACTACTCGTTCTTATATTGCGTATAGTTAAACGTATTTAAACAACATCAAATTCCTTCATTTCTCATTTCTGTTTCTTGTGTTTTTCAAGAACTCGCAAGAGGAAGACGAAGCACCTATGTGACCTACGTCATTAATCAGTTCCTTCCTTCTCGTTTACTTCTTCCTTTGCGAATTAATAAGCCTTTGTCCAATTAAAATAGGGAAATGATACAGATTAAACCAGCCCTTGGACATCTCGCTTATTAGCTCAATTACGATGAAGGGAAAACTAGTAGATCGTTTCTCGTTGTTTGAGCGTATCTTGGGACATCTCGCTTGTTTGCTAACAGGTTCTTATTACTAGAAAGGGAAAACTCGTAGATCGTTTGCTTGTTGTTTGTTTTTTCCCTAGCCAATTGTACTTAAAGTGGTGGAACAGGAACACCTTCTTCTAAAATCTACCAAGGGAAGCCTAAAGGGGAAGGGCATTAGTATTAAAACTGAACACTACGCTCTAGTAACAAATTTTAATTGAAGGCAATAGATAAAAGGAGTTCTCGCCCTTAAAACAATCCTGAAAGACAGACAAACTGATATGAACACAAAAGTGATGAAATGCCAGACACTTATAAGACCAATATAGACCAATGGAAGTGAAGCATGGACAGTTATACAGAATAATCCAGATAGACTGGGCATGTTCGAAAGAAAAGTGTTAAGAATAATTTTAGGTTTCGTTAAGGAAGAAGAGACATGGAGGAAGATATGCAACTGCATGAGGAGTATAAAGAAGTATATCTGGTGACACATATAAGTTCAGGGAGGGTGAAATGGACTGGACATTTTAGGAAAATGAATGAAGATTCCATAGCAAGAACGGTAGAACAACAAATCTCGGAAGGCACAAGAAACAGAGGGCGTCCTAAGAAGAGATGGAGAGAAACAGTAGATTAAACTGTAGGAACATTCCTAAACATTAGGAACTCGAGAAGAGAGGCAATGGATAGGGACAGATGCTTGCAAAAGTAGGGGAGGGCCAAGGCCGGATATAGGCTGTAGCACCGCTGCTTAAGTAAGGTAAGAGAAGGGATGAGCATTACCACTAAATTTAAATATCGTCCACTATCATCCTGTTTTATTCCGAAACTTGAGCTTCATTGAAAATCTTTTATTAGGGGAAAGAATAAGAGCTGGAGGAGTACTGGAAATTCTGCACACTGGTTTTTATCATTAGCATTACGTTGCATATAAGTATTTCCTATTAAATAGTATCAAGGGAACAGAAAGGAAGGTTTAAATTTAAACTCCATATTTTCCCCATAATTATAAGCTACAATTCAGAGGAATCGGAAAAGGGAGATGCGAGTTACCGTTCAATTTTGAATCTAGTATTGTCCACACACAACTCTTAATTAAAGGGAAATGGAAGAAGGAACTGCCCTAATTTGAATATTTTACAAGTCTCCTCCAATAGCAAGCCTTAATTCATTTCCTCACTAATTTATCGTTTCATTCTTCATAATCAAATTTTGTCCAATCTCTGACTCAGTTACAAAAATTCGACAGGACTGCTTGAGATAGCCTCCTGATTTCACATGCTTATCCACTTTGTTTCTACTGTCCCTTCCCAATGAGAAGCTTTCATTAAACAAAGGAAATGTTCTAGATCACATGATGGACCTCCAGCCCATTGCGCCCATTTAGTTTCATAATAAACAGGAAGAAGTACCTACTTCAGGAGGAATATCCCACTTTTCCTTTCATTTTGCTACATTTAATTCAATAAATTTAATTAAAAGACAAAGCTACAAGAGTTACATCTCAACTCTCTCCCTACTCCTAATCCTATCGCTTTTCTCAAAGTTAGCTGTAATTATAGGAAAGGGGTAGAAACAATGATTACGTTTTATTTACCTGATACATCTAATAATAGTTCAATGAAAGGGAAGGGTTTTAGGAAGGAGCCCTTATGTCACATCTTATAATGGATTTTTGATCCTGTCTTCTTCATCGTTATATTCCGAGTTGTGTTCAAAGAAAATGATTCAACGGAAGATCCAACAATAGGTTTTTAATGAAAGACAGGCTTGGAAGACTGATGCGACAACTCACTTCCTAGTCCTTTGCTGTTTCGTCAAATGAGAGCTGTAATTATGGAAAAGAAATTGGAGAAAATATTTAAATTTTTTGTTCTTACTTTCCTTCTAATCATTCTATTAAACGAGGGAACGTTGGGGAAGGAGTATATACATCACAGCTTATGATGATCTTTCGATTTCTTCTTCATTTTCATTTTATTGTATCTCGGCGATTCTTAATTAAATAAAACGGACAGAAGAAGAACTGCAGCTTTCTACTTCCTCTCTGAAGTAATTAGCCTCGGTTAACGGGAAATAAGAAAGTGTTTACGGAGCAACAACGGTTTTCCTCATACGTAAGAGACTGTTGTATTATATGTATTGTGTAAAAACGTAATAAAACCATGCATGAAATGAAACCATTAAATAGCTATGTGTGATGCAAGAAATAAATGAGTGGATGCAACGAAAAATAACAGTTGGAAGGGAATATGACACGAATGGCAAGACAGTCTAGCGAAAATAGCACGTAACAACACAAAAGAAGCCCATGAAAGGATGTAATAACTGATAATTTGGAATAAACAGCGAAGAATCAGCCTAACGTAAAAAGGGAAGGTGAGGGATAGGAAAAATACTTGCATTAAATCTTCCTACTCTTCCCATTTTATTGGCCATAATCACGATTAAATAGCGGAACGTTTAGAAGGTTGTAGTTTTACCAATTCAAGGCAAGATTTAATTAAACAGGCCAGTGGAGAGGGTGTACTTAACTTTGAACCCAAAAGACTTTCCATCATTTCTCCATATTTAATATTAACGAAAGAGAAAGCGGCCAATAAATTACATTCCTTTGATCAGCATCATTTATTCTGATGCGTTAGGGTTTGAACTGTTTATTAATTGTAAAACAATAAATCAGTATTAAATAACAGATTTTATTTTATTACAAGAGTTGCTGGAAACGCCCGTTTCAGCGCATTCGATACATTTTCTAGAGTTTGTGGAATGTTGTTTATTTCTTCGATCTGTCTAATTCGTAGTTGCAACTAATTTATTACTTGGACAGCAAATATTAAGTTGTTAAGGTCATAAAAAGAAGTTGCACGGTATTAAATCGCAAGATATTAAAGGAAAAGGAATCGCTGCAATCCGGCTTATACTTAAGACGATTATTCAAGAATTTTACTAGTAGTGCTAGAGGTTGAGTGCAATGAGGACTTGTACCATCTTGCTGGACATATCCCTGCTGGAGTTCGTCATTCAAAACTGGCTGTACAATTTCCCATGCGGCATTGCGTTGATTCTACTTCATAATAAATATATATTACTATATGCTTGCTGGTTTACCGCTGGTACGAATCGATGAGCAAATCTTCATGTAACATTACACAATTTCCCACAGTAGTTCCTTTTGTCATAATAAGTTATGAATTTTTGAATTAATTTTCCTTTATTTCCTTAACTCTTTTTACAATTGATAAAGTATATACTCATGGTCGTCCACTGCCCCTCTGTCGTCCTATACTTCCTGTTTCAGAAAATAGCCTGATCGATCTACAAGTACTTGAAAGAATTTGTAGTTAAGAAGGCCTCTTGGCAATTCATCTTAGTGTTCTTCCAAACTTCTCAGCACGGATTCCGTCAAAGCTTCGTCAGTTTTCGTTCCATTGCGAAAATAGGATATATATTTGCGAGCTGATTACTCCTCAGTCGGTTGTTTCTCGCATCCTATTTTTCACTTCTTTCGGTCGTCCCAATCTCCCTCTCTTAGTTCTCGCTTCCTCATGGATTGCATAATACCACATTTCCATTTTGTACGTGGTCTTCCTTTTTTCCGGAGGGATCCAATTAAATATTTTCTTCAGCCATCTACTGTTGTCCATACGTTCTAGATTCCCATACCATACTAGTTTCTTCTTTTCGATGTTGTCATTTAGCGTGTTCGATGTTCATCTTCTCTTTAATTTCTTCATTTCTCACGCGGTCCAACCTGCTTACTTGACAGCACCTTCTCCAGTAGTTATTTCTGTGGCGCTTACCCTCTACGACATTTTGTTACGGGCCAAACGAGCTTTTTCGTCGACCTGCAACAGGATAGGTGGAAAAGGGCCTATAACTTAGCTCAAAGGAGTAGGGGTGGTTCACGGAAACCGCTTAAGGGAGCGAAATCTTCCTAGTTGTGTACAGAGTAGGTCAAAATTAACGGGCGCCACCTTCCAAATCACAGCAGATTACCAGTTCTAGTGGAAGGCCGAGAAGCCAGCAGGTTACGGGAATCGGACTCACCTTTATTGTGCCTCCTCCTGTATATAAAGCTTACAAAGTTCATGCACACAAAGATAAAAATACACAAAAATAAAAGATGTGGTAAATTTCAGGACCAATATAATTCAACTTCTTTTAGTTTACTGACATGATACAAAAATTATAACGATTAATATTTATGGTTCAATAATATAAAATTTGAACTGAAAAAGGCTCGCCGTCAGTGGCTTGCGATATTTAATTTCTTAAAACACATCTACGCAACCAGTGGCGTCGGAGTTTACAATTTAATACTATTTATGATTACCCTTTACTTATCCAAAAGAAGAAAGAACAACTAGAGACTGAAGGGAAGCGGGAAAAATTCGCTGGTACGGCCCTGAAGATTGGATCGCTTCTGACAGGGCTTTTTCGACGTCGAGAGAGAACAGGCGGGAATTTCAGATTTCAATATCTCCGCCGCTGGACGGGAGGATCACTTAAAACTGCTCCAAGAACAGAACAACTTCCACGGGTTTGATACCTTTTATCTGACACAGTCGAGAAAACAATTTCACTGAATTGTTTTTGCACAAAGCTAACACTCTGATAATATTTTTAATCCGACGTAAGTCGAGATTCTTTTGCCTAACCCAAAAATTCGAAACGATAACTCAATTAGCAGAAGAGCTGCGACAAAACCCGGCATCCAAAAAAAAGTACACGTCAGTTCACTCCTAAAGCCTAACGTCCACTCTTTTTCTCAATTTATCTACGGTCCCCGTAGATGGAATCGGATGACCGGGCCGAGCAAATGTGGAAATTCGCTTGAAGAACAAAACGCAACGCGAACATGCATTGTTCAAAAATATTACACCACATTGCGAAATATGGTGCAATAATTCTAAAACAATTTAACAAGTGCGATTCGTAGAAAGCGTCCAGGGCCAAGCGCGCAGACAAAACAACAATCGGCAATTTTGCATGATAACAAAAGGTTCACAAAACTGTATTCGGGAAATAACAATATAGTAATCGGCTAGAGAGCGGCAGTTAAAATATGACTTTAATTCAGATGAAATGGCAAAATCAAATGAACATAACAATTTATTTGGTTAACACCCACGTTTCTACACCATATTTCGTGCAACTTTCTCAAAAATTTGCTTTTTCGATTTTCCTTTAATGTCTTTACTCCATAGAACAGAGTTTAGTTGTCGTATAATAATTCTTCCTTTGTTTGTTTTTTCTCTAATATCTTTCTCATCGCAGTTCGCCGATGTAATTAATACTTCTAGGTATTTCTACTCCTCCGAATGCTTTATTATATTATTGTTTATCATTACTGTCCTCTCTTGCTGCAACCATATACTGCATCATCCCTAGGTTAATTTTCAGGCACCAACTCCTCTATTAAACTAATAATTTTCTTGCCATGTACTCGATGTGATCTTTGTACTCCACTAGGACTACCTGGTCATCGGCGAACGATAACGTATAAACGTTATCCTCTCCCATTTGAACTCCTATTCTGTAACATTTGAGATTTTGTTCTTCTACTTCTTCCATTTCGTCTTCTATGCGTTTCTTTACAACCCGTCCATACAGTGTTCCCAAGGATTCTAATACGCTGATTACCCTACAATTATTACAATCCTGCTTGTTATCTTCTTTAAAATTTAGTTTAAGAGTCCGATTTTCCATTCTTTAGGGATTTTCAAG
>JABXWE010042456.1:0-15782 GCA_014611495.1 Limonius californicus | reverse complement strand
CCCACCCACAGACAGACATTTTTTAAAAACCACTTTTTTGGGTTCCTAGAGACCCAAAACGGATATATCCGTTAAAATCTCGATTTCGAAAATTTTCATGATTTCAATACTTACCCTATACCTATAAGGTATGGGAAAGTAAAAAGATGGTATTTCAATGTTGTGTTGCTTGTGAATAGACCAGTGATGGTTTTCAACTCCATTTTGTTGAGGGACAAAGCAAGTTTTGATTTATTGTGCGAAACAGTGATGAACTGGCTTGCTTGACATTGTGCTGGTATATTCTGTCCGTATGAAGACTTCTGTTGTTCCACCCATAGTTTGACCGTCTGTTTTATGTGGCTTTTTTGTATTCCACAGCAAGGCTCAGGTCCAGTGAAAGGCGTCGTTGCTCCGCGTTTTGCGAGTTCGGGTACGCCCGCATGCCCTGGCACTCACCGTAAAGTATCGTGATTTCTGTTTGCCAGTTGTTTGAGGTTTTTCAGGCATTTCCAGACTAGTTGCGACTCACAAGTTGAGGCCTTTAAAGCTTTTATTGCTGCTTGGCTGTCTGTGAGGATGTTAATTGTTTCACCTTTATATCCCTTCCTGAGGTTTATCTTCGTGTAGAGGTTTATGGCATAAACCTTAGCCTGCAAGATGGTAGTTATGGCACCGAGGGGTTCGGAAATGCAACAACCGGGTCCATACACCCCCGCTTTAGTTCCTCCTCCTTCCATCTTCGAACTATCAGTATACCACTAGAGGGATCCTTTCTTGAAGGAAGGTCCTCCGGGGGACCACACTTCCCGGTCTGTGATGGCCACCCTAAAAGGTTGGTCGAAGTTGTATTTTATTGGCATAAAATCCGGTACGGTGTAGGCCGTTCACTTTAGGTGACTGAGACTTAGAATACCTAAGTAACCTGTCAGGTCTCCTGATTTTAATTTATTTGTCCTTGGAAATTTGAGCCGTGCAGCATTGCCTCCTTTTGTACCTGAAGGTATAGGGGCCTTAGTCCTAACATGGTCCCTATTGCTGCAGTAGGACAGGTGCTCATTGCACCTGTTACATTCAGACAGACGAGACGTTGTATCTTCTCTAGCTGTAACTGAATAGTGATCTGTTTTGTTTTTGGTCAGCACACGATTGCTGCGTAGGTGACCATGGGTCTTATTATAGTCACGTATCACCAATGATTTTAGCCCCCAGTTTCTTCCGACCAGCCTACGTCATGCTCGGGATGCTAAAACTGCTTTCTTCTACAGTTTAAATGTGTGAGTTCCACGTCAACTTGGTCTAGTGTAACTCCTAAATATTTGACTTCATTACTGAAGTCAATAACCGCCCCTTCTAGCATGGGAGCTTTTAGGTTCAGCTTCCTACGTCTAGTAAAGGGGACGATTAGCGTTTTCATTGGGTTTATGCTTAAGCCTTGCTTTCGACACCAACTCTGGATGGTATCTAGAGCTTTCTTCATGCGTTGTGACACTACTGAGTCAAATTTTCCACGAACCACTACTACCAGGTCGTCGGCGTACCCCTGTATTTCGAAGCCGTCTTGTGTTAACACATTGAGGAGGTCCTCGACTACCACAAACCACAGGAGAGGCGACAGAACCCCACCTTGGGGACAACCTCTGGCAGCCGTAATGGTAACTGCCTTTGCTCTCAGCTTTGGTGTAATTTTTCTACTTTCAAGCATGGCTTTAATCCATGTATAGGTCTGTACACCTTGGGCTGGCTGTTGGAATGACCACCTCCCTTGGCTATAAACACTACATTAACCTCTCTCCACTTTACAAGTATATAACCAAGCAGAAGCTAGCCTTATATATCTTGCAGATATTGGGCAGCAGGTTCTCTATACATCTCTGTAGTAAGGCCGGAAAGATGCCGTCTCCGCCAGGTGATTTATAGGGTTTAAAAGCAAGGATTTCCCATTTAACCTATTTGTCGTTAAGATTTTGTTAGCCAGGCTTTTGACCCTTGAGTGTGGACGTATTATATCCAGTTCCTCGGCAGGTTCGTCCGAGCTATGACAATGAGAGCCTGGGAAATGGGTGCTTAATAATAGCTCCAGCGTTTCCCTGGAGCTCTCAGTGAAGAGCCCATCCGCCTTCTGCAGAAGGCCAATGTCATTTGTGTGGTCTTATGCAATGCAAGGACTTTCTGTAAGCGTGTGGCTGTTGGGGTATCATCCCTATCCCCTCGCAAAAGCTACGCCATGTTCTCCTTTTAGACCTCCTAATTTCCAGGTTATATTTTGTGAGGGCCTCGCTGTATTGGTCCCATAACTCTTGACACTTTTGTTTCTTGGCTTGTTAAATAGCCTCCTTGTTTCAGAGCGTAAAGTTTCGAGCTCCCTGTTCCACCAGGGCACCTTACGTGTTGGGGTAATAACAAGTCGCTCAAATACACTCCGGAGTATACAGTTTTTGTTTTGTAATGACTATCTCAAGAGGCTATTCACTATTTATTGATGTGCAGGTGTAATATTCTTTCAATTTAAATTTCAGGCGGTTTGATCCAGCTTTTAGTTCAGTAAGGGATAGAGTAAGAAAAGGCGAAGTGGGTCACGTTAACATCATCAAAACCTCCAGTCGGGACTCGCCTTTACCTTCAATCGAATATTTACGAGTTTCCGGTAAGTAGAAACAGAATATAAATCTTTGGAAAAATGCTTTTACTTTTTGTATACAGCATAACAAAGGCGGCATTCAGTATACTAACATGATGTAATTAGCAAAACTGATCCTAGAAACATTGTTGCTATTAATTCTGCCTTTACTTTACTTCTCCCAAAGTAATGATCATCAGGTATTTTTAGTCTAATTCTTAATTAATGACTAATTTTTTTAACGATATTTTGCTATTTTAAGATACATGCACTTTAATTATTTAAACATTCTTCTCATTTACAAATATAGATTTTAACGCACTTAATTAGAATATGGATGGACATGCATCCAAAACTAATAATAATGTACATATATTATATGCGTTAACACTCATTAAATATGTGTTCATAGTTTGTCAAATATTTTCGAATCCATCCAACATATGCTTGAATTTCTTTGACAAAAGAATAAAAAACAGTTATGAATGAATTAATATACGAAACAGTGCAAAAGTATGTACAAATGAATTGTTAGCATGAAAGAAAATGTTTTAGATGGTTTTATGATATAAACAGATAAATATTATGAAATGAGAAATAACGTATTAAATATGTGCAACTAATCCTACTAATACTACAATCTTAATATTAATAGCAAAGTAAGTGAATAGATTACGGCAGTAGCATTCACATGATTATAATATTGTAGTTATTAAAACAGAGATGTTAAAACGTTCTTCAATATTTTCTATTTTAGAAACTGCAATATAGAAAAATTACATTCACTAATGAAACAAATTAGGGACTAGCCTACACTTAAAAACCCTAGGAAAAGTTTCGCTAGTTTAAAGGGAACCTAATTTTTTATTTAAAACTAACCTGCGATAACTTCGTCGCTACCCGGTTTACTAAACTACAATTGGTTGCAGAGCATTGGAATTGTTTTGAAAGAAAATTAGATAACTCTTTAGTTGAAATAAATCAGAACGCTTCTACTACTTAGATGTTCTGTATCTAGACAAACTGTCAAAGTTTCGTCATTTTTAGGTGGAATTTTTCACGATACATCTGTTCATAACATCGATACCTTGGTGTGGATTTTGGGTGAATATCCAACCAAGGCATCCGTACTCGCATCATCAAATATCCCAGAAGTAGCTGAAATTCCAGATTTCGACACAGTCGCTATAACGTTAATCTTCCCCAGTGGAACGCTTGGTATTATTGACATTTCCCGCTTTAGTAATTACGGATATGATCAGCGATTGGAGGTAAATATATGATCCTTTAATCATTCGACTTATAATGTTTCCCAGATACATAACTACGATTACGATTTTTTAAATTGCTTAGGTCTTCGGATTCAAGGGGATGCTGAAAGTTGACAATCAACAGCCTCTGCAAAGTGTCGAAACCTGCAGCTTAGATCACACAACGTGTCCTATTTACTATTCATTCGCGTCTAGATTCCAGAATTCGTATATCAACGAAATGGAACACTTCTTGAACGTAGTTGAAGGTAATATAAAACCGTATAGTTACATTAAAACAGAGCTGGGTAAGTATTCGAATACTTGGTAGTTTGAATACTACTTAAAATACTTTTATACGAAAAGTATTTGGTATCTCGAATACTGGGCATAAAAAGTAATTGGTATTCGAATTGATCTCGGTATTCTCTATTCGACCGTCATAACCGGTATTCGCGAATACTTCGGATACTCGCGAATACTTGAACTACTTGCAGGTAATATCCGCGAACACTTTATTATTTGTCGAATACTTTCCCGCAAGTTTGAAACTGATTTTTTTAATATTCCACTGGAAATAAGTATAGATAATGTTACTTTGTTTGTTACCGTCTGAATCAAAATTAAACTTTTATTTTGTAGTTAAAGTTCCTACCCAACCAAACCATAATTTTAGTCTTCACGCAAATGCCATTTCAAATGCAAGTATTCGAGGTATTCGTAACTTTGAAGATACTGAGTACTCAGTAACTTGAATCCTATTAATACGAAGTATTCAGATGCTGTAAGTATTTCGAATACTTTTTAAACAAAGTATTCAAAAAAGTATTCGAATACTATTTTTAGTATTCGTACCCAGCTCTGCATTAAAACAACAAAATTGCTGATTAAGGTGGACCATGAGAATTAGATTTTATGCACACATCCCGTATTTATTGTTTGAAGTGGGACACAATGAGAAATGCACAATAATACAGAAAAAGATTTTTTTACTTCCACTCATAAGTAGTGAAGAAATAATACTTTTCTCTAGCACTTAAAACATATCTATTTGAAAATTTAAAACAAAATGGGGTTTAAATTAATTTTTTAATAATAACATAATTCTAAATGGTTGCTGTGCATTACTGCAATAATTTCACGCCAAGTATTAAAAATAAACCGATGTTTGCGCTTGCGGCATTAGCTGTACGTTTTCATAATAACTTATCGGTTAAAGCTTAGTATTGTATGTCCACGATTTGCTATTTTATATTTTTATTTATGATGTGCTACTAGACAGAACTGCGGTTATACATAGTGACTTTACGATGTCCAATTATGTGCTTCCCATTTCATTGAAAAGTTCTGCAGTATTGAACTTTTCATGTTACACTTGATTCATGCTGCTTAATCGTAATTCAGTAGATATTACAATGGTAGTATTACAATAATAAATATACCTATAAAATTAAAATTTTTGATGCATTGCATTGCGCAAATACATAAACATTAAAAAAATGTGAACGTAAACCTTGCCGTTCTACGCAAGTTTCATACCTCTAAGCCATTCCGATAACATATAGCTGATGTCGCAAGCGGATAGATCTACGTAGAGTAGTTATTTTAATATTACCTAATATATAATTCGAATTATTTAATGCCTTATTTGTTGAAATCCATATTAATCAAGTGATTTCAACTCTGCGTTTTGATAAATATTAAACAAATGGGTGTCAGTTGGTGCAGAAATTTATTATTATTATCTTTTAGTCGTCATTAGCGTTTAATCGTGTTTAGTACTTATACCCGTCGCACTTAAACGTGTGTTCTTGGTTTATGCTGTTTGTTAAATATATATTTCTAAGTTATTTCTGCTTGGAGTACCTACGTACAGAAATATTGATAATATTATTTAATTAAAAATAGTTGAATGTTCAGCCATCACGATCACCATTGATGTTGTTTATTTATATAATTCATATCTACAGGTCAAGAAAAACTTAAAATGGATCCTTTAGATGTCTTAGCTGTAAGCAAGATAGCATCTGCATGCGAAGAATCTGCTAAAACTGGAAAAATTATAGATATCCAATGGAGTAAAGAGGAATTGTCGCATCTTGAACCATAGCAACTGTATTCAATTACAATTACTGCATGTAGAACAAATAGGAAAAGTTTTAATAGTGAAAATCCAAACGTTGTGATATGTTTAGAAAATATATTTTAAGAAATTGATAAAATCTATTTGTTTTTAACTTACGCATTGGTTGTTGAGAATGCGATTCAGTTGTTAATATAATATTATTACAGTTTTATTAAACTGATTGTTGATTAATTTTATTTCGGCAGCTACAGCTGACTTCATTATAATACAAATTAGAATAAACAGTTCACTAAAAATTAATCTTCTCCTGCTGCTATGATTCGATTTGAATCGTTGACACCGCTTTTACTTGGAAGGTAACACTATGATTAAATTAACGCAATTTAGGTGACAACGTTTTGAGTTGTAGGCAAACGCTGATAAGACACGACTGTATAATCTCTAAATAAGTTTTAATCTAGAAATTTCGAAAGTTTAATGTCTAAAGTTTGGGGTTATTACCTCAAAGTTACTACTTTTCATTTTAGTTACTTATAAACGAATTATTTTATAATAAGTACCTACAGGCAGTAACACAAAACCCAAACCAAAAAAGAATCAAATGGTGGAATAACGAGGTAAAACAAAAAATCAAACCGAAGAAAGAAGCTTGGTACACATACATAAGGGATAAAATAGAAGACAATAAAAGGAATTACATATCAAAACGAAATGAAGCGAAAGAAGAAGTGAAATACGCAAAAAGGAAAACGTGGAAAGAAGATATAAGAAAATTACATAGAAATATCAAAAAGAATTTTGGAACGTGGACAAAAGGCTAAAAGAAAAACCAACACAAAAAGTAAAGAATGTGAAAAACCTGAGAGGACAATTACAAATTAATACAAACAGAATACTAAAAGCATCGAATGAACAATATATGATAAAGTTCCAAGGAAACATTGAAATAGCCCTACCAGATGAACAAGAAATAAAAAACAATATAAACAAGGCAAATGAAATAACAGAAAAAGAAGTAAAAGAGGCTATGAGAAAATCAAAAACGGAAAATCACCGGGAAATGACATCCTAACCCCGGAACTATTTAAGACAGGAAGCCCAAAAGTAGGAAAATGGCTAAGAAAAATCTATTAACAGGCATGGTCCCAGCAAGAGATACCAAAGAACTGGGAAAACAATATTATCATCCCCATATATAATAAGTGGACGCGACTGCCTCCCTAGACTTTCCCATACTGGAAACTGTTCATATCATCTTTATTCAACAGTAGAGATATTTTCCTCAAAACGGTTGTTCAAGTGCTATCCTAAAACCTTGCCTCGTAACGAACAGACTTACAAGGTTTGTAAGAATTCCCGCCAAATATCTGCGGTGCCCCTTAATTTCCTTTTAATATGCAACCAGGCATACTTCATTCTCTACTATATACGTCGCGCGGTCTTAACTAGTACCGATCGCTGTTGCTACCGAGGTAAAATTTTCTAAGTCCCTGGAAATTATATTTTGTAGGGCATAAAAAATCCATTTTTTTATTTTCGCGGAAAAAGATTCTTTGACGCAAACAAATAACAACCGTTAGAATAAAAAAAATATTTTTCAAAAAAAGAGGGGGGAGGGGGCCGGTGCGTTTACATATATCCACGAGTGTAATATTTCTTTGCATATTCATATGCTCCATTACGTACTGAGCGATTCAGTGAAAACCCCAGCTTCCTATCTTTTTTCGTTTATTAATTAAAGGAGTTTGAAGTTTCAAACTTCCAAGCTTCGTAAAGGGCGCCACAGGAAAATTACGGAGTTCTTCAAAAAACATATCGATAGCCCCTTGCGAGGTCTATCGACATATGAAATTTAAAAAAATTCCTTGGAGCAGTTTTTGAGAAATAATTTTTTGAAAATTTCCAAAATTTTGATAATTCGTAATTTAGGCCCCTTATAATTTTTCAAAAAACTTTTTATATCACCTCATTTTACCCTTCATATACTATTCAGAAATAAAAATCATTTGAATCGATTCATCCGTTTTCGAGTAATTGGGCGTTAAACTCAAAATTTTCAAAAAATCATAGCGCCCTTCAGTTTAAAGCTAGCGAGTTCGGCAAAAAACTAACAGATTTGTCTTATGACCCTCTATCGTTATCCGCGATAAAAGTTTCAAAATTGTAATCACAAAAAAAGTGATACCAAAAAAACATGCGTAACTTCCGCTTCCGGTTTCGGATTTTTTTGAAAAGCTTATTTTTTCGATGAATTTTCGATACACCCCCGCATTCCAAAGCGCATCAAAATCGGAACAATACTTTCGGCTGTAGGAGCGTCACATACGTACATACGTACGTACATACCCACCCACAGACAGACATTTTTTAAAAACCACTTTTTTGGGTTCCTAGAGACCCAAAACGGATATATCCGTTAAAATCTCGATTTTGAAAATTTTCATGATTTCAATACTTACCCTATACCTATAAGGTATGGGAAAGTAAAAAGGGGGAATCTACAAATTGCGAAAATTACAGAGCAATCTGCCTATCACCAGTAGCGCTAAAAGCATACACCAAAATAATAGAAAAACTCCTGAGGTCCGAAATAGAAGAAAAAATACGCGACGAACAAATAGCATTCCGCCCAGGAAGACAAACCCAAGATAACATATACACAATAAGAGCTATAATAGAGAAATCAATAAGTAAAGATAAGAACCTGTACCAAGCTTTTCTGGACCTAAAATCCGCTTTCAATCTAGTACCTCGAAAACACATATAGGTAGCACTAAGAGAACTACAAGTGACCCCCAGAATGAGAAAAATAATAGAAAGTCTTCACAAAAACAT
The DNA here is from genome assembly GCA_014611495.1 of Limonius californicus. NCBI lineage: Eukaryota > Metazoa > Arthropoda > Insecta > Coleoptera > Elateridae > Limonius > Limonius californicus. The sequence continues at coordinate 7,012 of JABXWE010042456.1, read as the reverse complement.
AAAAGGGAAGGTACGTTTAAACCAGTCTTTCTCAAAGTGGGCGATAACGCCCCCTTGTGGGCGCTGAAGGCTTTCAGGGGGGCGGTAGAAGGCTCATAGGAAATTAGGGGGCGTTAAGGCGGTTGAGGGGGGCGAGGACTATGCTGCATGAATTGACGCCTGTTCTAACTTGCTCAGTACAACTTCGGTCACACACATGGGTAATTGCATATTTATCTTATTCCTGTCGGTGCGTGTTGCACTTCCAACCTATATAAAGGCAGTAATTGTTTATTTTAGTTTCATTAACATGTTTGCGCGCAATCGATAGCAGATTTTTTAAAGTAAATTTTTTACTCACTCATCTTTTAAGTCAAAACCATATCGGAAGCAAAAAAGAAGAGACGGCAGTCCCACAAATCAATCATCGCCAATGTACCTTATTTGTCAAATAACATTTTCAAATGAAGCGATGAAGTCTTCTAGGCTACAAGATCATTTTAATAAAATGCACTCGGAAAAGAAATACCAAGAGGTGGCCTATTTTCAAGACCTGGAAAGAAGTACGTAGCTCAGCCAACTATATCAAAACTTTTTTCAGCAGCTTCTAAGCAAGACGATGACGGACTTCGAGCTTCGTACAATATCTCATTGTTAATTGCTAAAACTGGCAAACCATACACTATTGGGGAAGATTTAATTTTACCGGCAGTAAAAGAAGTAACAATTACTATGCTTCATAAACCAGCGGCAAATATTATCCGAAAAATTCCTTTGAGCAATAGTTCTGTGCAAATACGAATTGATGAGATGGCTGAAAACATTGAAGAATCATTGTGCAATCATCTGCAGACTTATTAATTTTCAATTCAGTTGGATGAGTCCACAACTAATGAAGCATTGTTGTTGTCATACAGGGCTTATCAAAAATTAGAAAATATGTCAAGAACTATTTTTTGCTAGAAATTTAGAGACAGATAGAAAAGGAGAAACCATATTTAATATAATTTAATAGGAAATTCCTTTGAAGAATATTATGTCAGCTGCTACTGATGGCGCTCCGGCTATGATAGGGTGTCACAAAGGCATCATAGCATACTTAAAAAATAAAGTTCCAGACGTGCTTGCTGTACATTGCGCCATTCGTCGCCAGCATTTGGTTGTGAGAAATCTGAGTGAAGGCCTGCATACATTACTGCAATATGTTATCAGAGCAGTTAATAAAATCAGAAGCACTAAATGACAGATTATTAAGTCAACTTTGCGTTGACAATGATGAAGATTTCAACCGCTTGCTGCTTCACACAGAAGTGCGCTGGCTATCAAAAGGTACTTGCCTGACTCGATTTTACAATCTGTTTGACTCTGTGATAGAGTCCTGGAAAACAAAGACACAGAATTGCGCGACAACATCATCACATCGAAGAATGATATTGCGTACATGACAGATCTGTATAAATTGTTTAATGATGTGAATCTCCAGCTTCAAGGAGACGACTTAAACTTGATTAAAACAAAAAATATCGTTGCTGCTTTCGTATCCATACTACTATTATACAAGAGAAATATCGACAGACGTGAATTTAATAACTTCTCTAATTTATCAGCAGTATCCTTCAACGACGACTAGCTTCTTTATTGTCAGCTCTTGGAGAACCTCCACAGTGGTTTCAAGGACCGATTCCAGGACATTTTAAACATGGACATACCAGACTGGGTGTTGGATCCTTTTTCAAATTTCAACACAGCAGGATCATCCCAGTTAGAAGAACAACTTATAGAACTGGCAACAAACGAGGAATTAAAAATTAAATTCAAGAATGGCTACCAAGAATTTTGGCTGCAGAAGCCAATCCCTGTACGCTGGATTATGGTCGATTGTTCAACGATTTTAGATAGCATTCCCATCGTCGTATTTTTCTGAACGCGGGTTTTGTGCTGTAGTAACGTTGCTAAGTAAATTCGAGCCGGATGTAACTCGTTAAAGTGCATCAGATTCATTCTTCACATTAGATATGTTTTAAATTTAAAGCTTTTGTTTTAAATTAATGTTAATAAAAATACTTCTAAATATGATTAAGTATGCGTTTTAATTGCTCTCATTGAAAAATTCTTCTTTGAACTCAGAAATAGTGTATGGGCCATATTCTGTCTATCTTATCCGTATCATATGGCACGTTCAAAAATAATATTTGCAATAGCTGTTTTTAAGATGCGCAACAGATGGTAAGTTAAAAAATTTTGGGGGCTCTAGAAAATGTTTTATTCTCAAAGTGGGCGGTGGGCGAAATAAGTTTGAGAACCTATGGTTTAAACGGACAAAACTCAGAGGAATTCTAAATGGCTAGAGAGATCAAGCAAGGTGACAGCCTAAACCCCTTACTATTGGTCATATACATGGATTATATCTACAAGAACTGCAAAAATAAATTAAGTAAAACAGGCATAGAATATTACAACCTAAATCCTGTATTCACACAAGATTTACTCTATGCGGATGACATATTAATATCAAGAAACCCGCAACAACTCCAAGCTAACATAGACACATGGAAAAGACATCTAGATCAAAAAGGAATGACCATAAACATAGAGAGAAGTAAAGTCATACATATAACAAAAACGGGGAACGCAAGGCATGTAGATATGAATATAGATGGAAATACCCTAGAGCAGGTAGATACCTATGAATACCTAGGTACTTTAATTAGTAAAAACGATCGAATAGATAGAGAAATAACAAATAGGATCAGCAAGGCCAACAAGATTTACTACCAAGTTAATAACACACTAATAGGGAAAAAACAATTGAACACGAAAACAAAAAGCACCTGTATAAGACCATATGTACCCCTAGAGTACTATATGCAGCAGAGTCCTGGGCAGTAACAGACAACCATAGATCCAAACTAACTGCAGCCGAACTGAGAAACCTAAGGCGGGTAAAGGGGAAGACGAGAAGAGGCAGAATAAGGAACAGAAGCATAAGAGAAGACCTGCGGCAAAAACCTTTAATACAAGATTTAGAAAGAAAACTATTACAATGGTATGGCTACATGATCCGAATGGGGACCGAAAGATATCCAAAGAAGATCTTTGAAATGAGATGTGAGGGACAAAGACCAAGAGGAACACCCCGAAAGGGATGGGAAGATAATATCAAAGAAATAGCTGTAAGTAAGGGAAAGACCTGGCAACAACTAACAACGCTAGCTAGGTAGAGAAAAGAATATAGAAAGTGGCTCAATTCTCCAACACCATGAGGTGTAAATGGGAGAAGAGAAAAAAAAGTAAGAAAGACCTACAGATCTCCATAGTTCCGTCTTAAAATCGGATTTTCAATATAAAATTTTGGTTTTGTAAAAGTCCGCCAACGTGGTGGACGGTTGCCTGGTTTTATCTCAGAGCCAGAAGTTCGTAATAACATGCGGAGAGACTGTAATGGTTATAACAGGATTTATTCTATTTAAATGTTACAATTAGAAGCAAAATATGTGTGATTCTGGTGTTATAAAGAAAATATTAATACATTCAAAATCCTGCACGGTACGCCACTGGAAGGACTCAGAAGGTCGGGTCGCTGGCCAGGTAGATTGCGTTCCAGCTGTGGGCCGCGCCCCGTATGTATTTACATAAATAAATAGAATATGTTGCCACCTGGCAGTTATTTTAAATACGTTTGACAGAATGTATTCCGAAAATTTTTAATCTGAACCTTTGCAGTGCTCACACATTGGTTAGAATAACTTATCATCTGGTGGGGTATCCTTGCGGGGTCAATGCACGTTTTGTTAAATCCAACTGCTGGGAAATGTTCTTGGATTCGTAATTTCGCCGGTGAATGAATTTAAATGTTTCGTAGGATATTGTAACAATAAAACATTACTGTACGGTGAGTATTTGAAATTGTTAATGCTTAATTTTAAAAATATGCACAATCTGTCCTGGCCGACCGAATTACGGGAAAGTAGAAAAATCAAATTAGCCTGGCCTGACCGGCTTGTAAGACCTCCAATCTCTTATTTCTCGGGTCTGTTAACCTGATTGACAGTAACTGCCATAACCTGCTGATCAAGATAGCCCCAACGGCGAAGTGTTCCACAAAAATGAATAAATGCGACATCGCACAGGGGCGCGGATTTTATGGAATTCTCCAACGGACTTGAATATTCTCACGTACAGCGCCACCAACCAAACAAGTCCATCGGAAAATATGCCAACTACTTTTAAAAATTCTTGGCGGTAAAAGTTTCAGCCAATACCTACAACTCCTGCCGGCGTTGTACCTTCCCTGACAAAAGTGAAAGTAGCTAGCAAATTGACAGGTTATTGCGTGTTTGTGTTTCTTAATTTTCTCTGCTTTCGTTCATCTTTATAAAAGAAATCAGTCTTTTCTAAGACTATTTTTGGTCGGCTTATGAAATAAGCATATATTTTATCGATAATTTAAAGTATTTTTAAAATGAAACTATCGCATAATCTCAAAATATATTTTTTACCTATTAGTATTAGGTATTTGCTGTTTATGTATTTATTTATAGAATACATTTCTTCTAACCGCTTTTATCGCTATGGCAAGTAAAGAAAAAAAAACTGTTCATTCCGATAATAAAATAAAAATAAAATTTCCTTATTTATTTCCTTCTCAAATCTAAATCTGGTACTTGTCTACTAAATTTTCTTTTACCAGTTTTAACAAATTTATTTAAGAACGTAGGTACATAAGAAAAATTAATAAACTTGCAAATACACAATGTTACACGTTTAAATTTACCGCCAAAGTACTATTGACACTGAGTGTACCTCTAAAATACAGCGACACCACACCACGCCTACCCAAGAGACTTGTTTACTTGGTGGCACGTACTGAGAATATTTTGGCGGCGCAACTTCGGTTTGCTTTCTTTTCTGGCGGACTGGTCATTCTATTCTCGGCTGACTTCCTCGATGAAACATTCGACTCATAATTAACAAATTTATGCGAGGATCGTGCATATATAAGGTTCCTTTTCTCTATGCTTTTCTCCGGAGTGTGTCCGAACGCGATGATGAGTGCGTGGGGTAAAACAATTTAGAACTCCACTTGCACTGCCGCAGACGCCTTTTTTCGGAACTAAAGCGACCTAACATTTAATTATCAAATGTTGGAACGGTTGCTTCCCGGAAACTTCGTTACAGGTTTAATAATTTGCTTCGGCTTGAAAACTTTTATTTAATGATTTATATTAGAAATTTAGAAGAAAACCTTCTTCATTTCATTTTTTCGTTTTCGGTCCCTACATTCGGAAATATAGAATATTACTGTACCACGTACTATACAAATTTGATTTTTAATTTCAAATTCATATTGTTTAACTCGGTAGTATTGAACTGGGGGTACGTGAAGACGTCTTGATGGGTACGTAAAATTGTATACATATTTCTTGAATAATCAGAGCTACAGAAAACCATTTCTTTCCTGAGCCAACTTGTACTATTTTATTTTCGTAGCGATTCCTACCTTCTAATATAGTAATTCCTAGTAATATAGGTATATAGTATAAACTCTACTAATTTGCAATTGTTTTACAACTAATAGACAAAAATATGTACTCAATATTTTTAAATTTTAAAATGGCTTTACAGTCTGCCTTCTCTACCAACCAATGAAGTCTTGTTGCTGTGCTGGTTGTGGCGTTATTGCCGTTCTATAATCACGAGTGCCCTTCGGGGTACAAACTTGGTCGCGGCCGAAGTGGGTCCCGTTAAGACATAATCCTGAGTTTAAAAATAAGGTAGACCGAATAGGTTCCCGCGAAAAGGATATAAGTTTAATGCATGAGATGGTACCTGGTTTAAACAAATCAGTGTTAGTTAAAAATTCATGCACTATTCATACTTTAGAGGTCAGTCATAAAGTAGGATATATAATAGTAACCACAATAATGTATAATAAAAACATTTTTTGAACTAAAAGACAGAGCGAGAGCAAATAAAATGACAAATTAAAAAATACAAAAAAAAACTGCAAATAGCTGAATCAAAAAAAACATGTTCTGGCCGTTAAATTGAAAAGTTCTAAAAGTTCTTCTGAATTTTTTAAAATTATTTTGATGTCACAATGAAGATTTTAATCAAAGTAATAAAAAAGAACACTTAAAGTTGATTACTTGTTTGTTTTCAAAGTCTACTGAACCCAAGTTACTCTTAATCTGCGTTATTTAGTATTGGTAGTGCCAATTCTAAAAAACTAAAAAATTCAGTTTTGTTTTGTTATATCATGGAGTAAAATCATGTTTATTCGTAAGGTCGTGTAACGTACTTGTAACAGTTATGATTTAGATTTTTAATATTTCATAGTTTCTGTGTAAAGTAGGAAACTACATAAAAACTAGGGATTTTATTTCCTCCACGTTCGCGCCCTTTTTTCATATGTTCACATGTCGCTCTTGAAACTAATTCGTTTTTTGCGTGTTATATCACATACAGTTTAAGATTTTGACTTGATTTTTCATTGAATTTTCCTTCATTTACTTTATAAAAAATTGTTCATTTCGAAACAAACGCGTCTACCTTCTTTATTTACTTAAGTGTTAGTTTCTGCGAGTGTTTCGAGTGCTTGGGGGAAATATAACGTCGAAAAATAACCGCTCATCCGCTTAAATCGAGAGGCACTTCGGAATATTTTTTTTTTAAACAATAAAATTATTAACTAAATTAAATACTATTCTAATCTAAATCTCCCTCTCCACATTGTATTGCATAAACAAGGATAAACAATCCAATTACCCTTTTAGTATGTAAGAAATTAATTTTACTTACATTCTCAATTATTTTAGAATAATAAACTTTTATGTAACGTAATTCTCGTTTACTAGGTACCTCTTGTATAATGTCATTTTTATTTTCCTCTAATACCTCTCCACCTTTCTGCTGTAATATTTCAACACCATCCTCACTAATTTGTGAGCCATCTACACTATTTTCATCAAATTGTTTACCCATTTTCATATCATTTCCGTCAAATTTCCCTAGCATATTCTTATCATATTTA